>JAQMCW010000032.1:19643832-19655340 GCA_030068335.1 Chrysichthys cranchii | reverse complement strand
GTGGAAAAGGTTAATAAGAGAGTGGAAATGGTTTATAAAGCCTTAATATATATATATAAATAATAAAATAAATGTGAAGGCGCTACGTCGCGGACTTCTGCTTTATAGGCGCGATAAGTGGGGGTTCACGGTATATGTTTTGTTGATCTAGGTGTGGCCACAAGGTGTCGCTTTGGTGCACTATTTTGAACCTTGTCCCCATTTAAGTCCTGATTTTTGTTTTATTTTTAATTTTATATCTCATTTTCATCACATTTTGTTAGATGCCAATCAAATATCCGCTCACATGAAGAGGTCAGAGACCACAGGTCTCTGAGGTGTCCTAGATCTGTAAACAAACAAAATAAATAAATACAAAAAACTGATGTGGATCACCAACATCCTAGATGCCTAAGGATCAGAAGGCATTTCTATTTTAATTTCACTTTATAAAAGTTCCCTGTCCCTTGTATTAGCATTCAGTTGTTCTAGCAGAGAGACAGCTCTCTCTCTCTCTCTCTCCGTGTGTGTGTTTTGGCAGTAGGACGTTGAAGGAAAGACGAGAGGGAAGGAATGAATTTGTTTGGATTTTGAGTTTCAAAACAGCCAGCTCTGAGCCAGCCATGGAGAATGCATGGGATTGTGCACATGCAATCACAGCTGTTGGAAAAACACTCCCCCCCAACAAAATACAATATACAAACTATCACTTTTTGTCAGTGACATGCAGAAAATGTCACACACTTAAAAGCAAACCTTCCTTGCATTGATCGATTTGTGAAAAATAATCAGCATTAATTGCATTTTTCATGATTTAATCACCGGACAGATATCTCTGCTCTGTGCAAAATCCAATCTCTATGTGGTATCAGGAAATCAGAAAGGACCCAAGTTCTTAATCCAGGCTATAAAAATAAACAACCTGATTCTACTTCTGCTTATGTTTTTAGAGAATTGATGACCCACATATTAATGAAACAATATTTCATGTTCAATAAAAAGGTTGCCTTCTTTTCACCTTTGCTTGTCTCCTTGGTGAACTTTGAACTACGCAGTGAACGGGGAGGTGATATGAGCATATCAGGAAGTAGTTTTGGGACGTGGCTATAAACTCTGTGAGATACACCATGTTTATTTCTGCACACAAATCATTGCTGAATTGTTTTACTAACAGAAGAGCTGTGAAGCTGGCCAATAAAAACACACCCATGTCCATGTTTTACACTATTAGTACACGGTAGCACGAACACCTTGGTACCACACAGCTATATTTTGGGGTCCAGTTATAGCCTTCATTACTGTAAATACAATATTGTGCATGAACATCCCTTCTGCTGTGGGTCTGTACTACACTGGATTTATAATAAAACAATCCATGTAAGGTTAAAATGATCAACATTAGTTTTAATGAAATACTAATGAAATATCTGTAATGGATGAAAGTATGTGTATTACAGCCCTTTTGTGCTCACTGCATTTAATTTTGAAAAGGTGAGTTATACTGTGCGACCTATAGTTTCACAAACGGATTACAAAAATGTATTGTGATGCAGGAAAATCATTAGTGTCAGTTAATTAGCGCATTCATTTGATCACATCATAATTTTGTAGCATCAGTTACATATGGATATCTGCAACGACAAGATGTAATACAAACAAGCATGATGGAGCTACTTGTATACTAAGCAACTACGCAAGAAGGATAATGAACTATTGTTTCTGCATATTTTTGAGAAATACAAGCTTTCACAGCCAGATGTCGGAAGTACAGTCTCCACCAGGGTATCGGATCTCATGGGCAATAACAGGACCGTCAGGTTCCTGTCCAAAATCCACCAAGAAGTTCTCATTCAGCATCAAGCCACCATTCACTGTGTCTACATTGATCTGCAGCATGACCGAGCCTTGCCTAAAAACAAAAGCAAAGAGACATTTTGCAAATCACATTTTTCTCCTTTCTGACATGAACATTAACTGAAGCTTTAGACCTGTATCTACATGATATTACGCAGTGCACTGGTGCCACGAGACTGGCTGATTGCATGAATACGCAGGTGTATACAGGTGCTGGTGAGTCTATTGGCGTCTCTCACTTTATCATCTCAGGGTAGAACTGTTTGTCCCATGCACTGTACAGAGAAGTGGTCACATAGAGTCTTTTTCCATCCAGGCTCAGCTGCAGCATCTGTGGACTTCCCGGTACTCGCTTGCCCTGATTTTAAAAGAAAACATTTATTTTCAACGGTCCAGTTTCCTCCTGATGACCAAGAATACATTAGGAATATGTATCTACAATGCCTGAAAAGCTCATTCTTAAAATACTGCTTGTACATTCAGTCTACACTCAGTACATTCCCAGATGAATTCCCAGCCAAAACCATGCTTTTTGCATACCTTCACTATTCGTGGGGAAGGTTGCTCTTTCAGTTCCTTGTCCTCTAGGACTTTAACAGGGCCGTCATTTTGGATGCTGCCTCCCAGAAAGATCTTACAACAAGCAGTTTTTAGTAAATCGGTAACAAGACCATACCAAAATTGAATATTTCATAAAGATTTACACGATTATTAATTGATTGCTTAGTTCTCCTTGGGCTGTCTCACCTGGCCCACCATACGAGGATTCCTCCTGTCAGTGATGTCATACTGACGAATGTCACCATGCAGCCAGTTGCTGAAGTACAGGAAGCGATCATCCAGGGAGATTAAAATGTCTGTGATCAGACCTGAAGCAAGACACAATTACATACATGGACACGTTTTTCCTCATAAACACTCCAGGACTAAATTACAGACTTAAAATATCCTCACTTGGCATCTCAGGTAGAACCCATCCTTCTACCTTTTTACTGGGAACCTTGATGACCTTCTCTGCAGCCCAGTCACCTTTCTAAGAACCAGAAACCTTGCTGGTAAGTTTACTCACTACAGCCTTAATATAATGACAAATACCAATTTCATGAGAAGAATTTCCTGGAAGTTTAACATTTGCTTGCCGGAGTCTTGTAGAAGCGAAACACAGTGCCCTGAAGTGCACAGCCCACATAGCCTTCAGGCGCAGCAGGGTCATGCAGAAAGCGGACCTCTAGGGGGATGGCGCCCTCTTCTCCCAGATCCAAAGTCTGCATATGCTTGTGAGTGGTCCAGTCCCACACGTGGATGCGCTGTCCATAGTGACCTGCAGAGAGAAGCGCAAATCACATTTTGTTCTCTTGGTGATGAAAAACATTGGCTACAATCCACACAATCCGTGACCACAAATCAGTAGAGAATCAACAAAGCACACACACACCTGCGTTGACATCTGCAGGATTGAATCCCTTGGCGAGTACTTTGGGTGCTCCCCACTCAGTGCTGATCATCACATTATGGCGGGGTTGGTACCAGAAGTCATATCCAAAGGGAGCTGCTTCACCAGGCAATTCCCAATTTCCAATAATTTCAAACGTCTCACCATCCAACAACACAAATCCACCTAGTCTCACACACACACACACACACACACACACACACCCCAAATTAACCATTCCCGCAGAAACTCCTTCCTGCTTTTATAAGTGCTAATTCTTAACTGCTAATGTTTACTTCATTATGAATATAGCATATTCTTTAACAGTCTTGGAGTTATTTTAGACATACAACATGTACTTCAATTGCCCAAAGTGGTATATAATTACCCTTTCCATTTCCTGAGGGATCGCCCAGGGTACTGATCATAACTTGGCCAATGCCCAAGCAGTGAGATGTATGAGGATTGGCCAGGCCACATTTCCAGAACATCTCCACAGGTTCTACTGTCTATTGAAAAAAAAAAACCCCAGCTGATTAATGGGAACAAACTGAATCTCTATGACTAATATGCACTGAGAGTCCACTTTAATAGGAACACCTGTACATCTGTGCATATATGCAGTTATCCAATATCATGTGGCAGCAGCAAAATGCATAAAATCTTGGAGATACAGCTCAAGAGCTTCAGTAACTATTTACATCAAGCAGAATGGGGAAAAGTGTAATCTCAGGGACTTTGGTTGTTGGTGCTAGATGGGCTGGTTTATTTATTTATGTAATGGCTTTGATTGCTTGAGATTTTCCTGCACAACAGTCTCCTGAGTTTAAACAGA
Source organism: Chrysichthys cranchii (assembly GCA_030068335.1). NCBI lineage: Eukaryota > Metazoa > Chordata > Actinopteri > Siluriformes > Claroteidae > Chrysichthys > Chrysichthys cranchii. Next base: position 19,651,240 of record JAQMCW010000032.1, on the reverse strand, counting down.
GCGATGTGAAAAACAGCAACAACAAGAACAAGAACAACAACATCCAATGAGTGGAAGTTCTGCTGGAAGAAATGCCTTATTGATGATAGAGGACAGATAATGGCTAGACTAGTTTGTGATGCTTATAGTAACCCAAATAACCACTCTTTACAACTGCTGTTAGCAGAAAAGCATCTCATGTCTATCTTATGGCATGTCAAACTTTGAGGTGGACAGACTACAACAATAGGAGACCACATTGAGTTCTACACTTTTCAGGCTTGAAAAAGAAGGTGAGGCAACAGTGGGCACAGGCTGATCAAAATTAGGAGAGTGTGCAAATCTTCTGTTCAGTTTAGAGTCATGACCTGGATCTGCACTACTGCTCCATAATTTGCTGAGTGGGTAATTGCATGAATGCAGGTGTACAAGTGTACATGTGGTCCTAATAAAGTGGCCGGTGAGAGTATATTGCACATACTAACCTTTTTTTTTTCAGTTCCTAGCATTTCTGCAGCATTATGTAGTTTTGTACACTTCAGTGGGTCTTACCATCCCATCACCCAAAATATAACTTATAACTATGAAATTTATCCTAATATGGTGGCACTCTAAACTCATGTAGATGTTGTGGGAAAATATGCAAGTAAGAATTTCTTTGCATATTGTACACTGTACTTGACAACATGGCAATAAACTAAACTTGAAACTTTTTCAAATCTGATTACAAAGACATCTTACCAAGTCAAAGCACTCACCTTGAACGTTATGCGGCCCAATTATGTGATGTTTTCCAACAGAGAAGGTTACAGTTTCTCTTCAGTTTGCTATTTCTCTGCAATTCCTCACCTTGTGAAGTCGTGGAGCACGGGCATCAGTTCCCACGTCAATAATGTAGATCCGGGAGGAGATCAGGGAGGGTAGGATAAGGCGGTTGCGTTTTTTGGAGGCATCACCATAACAGCTGCTGCAGGAATTCCATCCAGAGTGGTGCAGCTCGTCATTCATATTGGGCATAGGCAACCTGTGAATCACCTACACACACCCAATGCATGTTTATGCAATTATGAAATAAAACAAAGATTGGTTAATATGGGAGCAAAACCTTAATGTATACACTGTTGCACAGACCCAACTCTTTCTTTCTTTCTTTCTTTCTCTCTTTCTACTTCTTTTTAATCGTACCTTGCAATAAGTTGGAGATTTGGGATTGACATCAACAGTTGCAAGATAGTCAGGCTTTTGGATTCCAGTATTCCGGTAAATACAGGGCAGGTAAACGATCTCCTCTCGATGACCTTGGGGAACGTTCATGTTACATCTCTTTCTTTGGATAGAATTAATACCAAGCTTTGTGTTGTCTTACCATTCATGGCATCCAGAGGACTTTTGTAACCTGGTCCACATCCTGAGCATGCAGATGCTGTGAGAAGAAGAAAGAAAACCAGGAACAGTCCTTAATAAATATGTGATAACGTAAAGGATTAAAAACAACATGAAGTATCTTATTATAAAATTTGGCCACCAAAACAGCTTGTGTGAACCTAGGCACAGATTCTCTTGAATGCTAGTGGAGGAATGAACACTCCTCCAAAAGATATTCCCTCAATCTAGACGCTGTGAAGACTGTAGCATATGATTTACATCATTTTCATACTCATTAAACCGGTCAGCAGATGTGGGGGAGTCATCCTGGAAGAGACTGCTTCCATCAGGTTAGAAAAAGGTCAGGAAAACTTGTATTGGTTTGCAGTGCCCTGTTCTCTCGAAAGGGATACATGGACCCAAACCATAACAGCATAATATTTCCTTTAGTTTGTCTCATGACTGTGGTTCTCAACATTTGTTGAAGTAAAAACATTCTTATAAATTCCTATGGTGTAGTAGTTAACACTGTCGCCTCACAGCAAGAAGGTCCTGTGTTCGATCCCTGGGGTCAACCTGGGCGTCTTACTCTATGGAGATTGCATGTTCTCCCTGTGTTTGCGTGGGTTTCCTCTGGGTACTCTGGTTTCCTCCCACAGTCGAAAGACATGCACAGTGGGGATTAGGCCAATTGGCTACTCTAAATTGCCCTTACGTGTGAATGTGAGTGTGAATGGCTGTCTGTCTCTGTGTGTTTCCCTGTGGTGGATTGGCGACCTGCCCAGGGTGTACCCCGCCTCTCGCCCGACGTCCGCTAGGATTGGCTCCAGCTTCCCCCTGCGAACCTGAACAGGATTAAGCGGTAGAAGATGAGTGAGTAAGTGAGTGATAAATTCCTACAGAGCTTGTAGTAATATAATGTGTGATTGGACTATGTTCCCTTGCAGGAATTGCAACATTTTTAGAATGATGACACTACTCATAAACAGACTGTAATTCTAACTAAGGTTTTGGCTGTGGGTAAGTAATGGAAACTAGCATTAGTCCTGGGAGACAGATTCAAAGTCAAAATCTGTTCACTAACACTTTCATCCATAAATAAATCTTAGAAGAACATTTATGTTGTCGTAAGTAACGGAAATCTCCTTAAAAGGTGGTGGACTAGACGTAAATACAAATTTTATTTTGTAGTTAAAGGATTGTTAAGATACAGTTTTGATGTTTAAATCTTTTGCACTGACATGTCTTTGTTCAGATAGGTAGAGTATATTGACTAGACCCTATAGTGAGAGAAAGCTGCATTACAGGAAGAAGTTGCAAAAAGTGGTATGAAATGGTTAAGCTATAAGATGCCTGTCATTGGTTAACCACTACTGCAATATTACTACCAGCCAAGACTTGGCTTTACAGTACTCATGCAGCAAGAGTTCCTCTTTTATTTGATCAGATATAAGTGTAAGGTGATTCTTTTATCACCAGTTCACATCATACAGAGGTATAAAAGCTAGGTAAATATCACAGAATGTTTAAAGGGACAGTTGTAATTCAAATCAAGTTATAAAACTCGAATTGTGGATTGTAGTACGCTAGCTGATTCCAGACAGTTGACACTTTTAAACAATTTTGTGATACTACAATAAAAAAAGAAAAACGTACCTGGCTCCACAAATATGTTCCCATCCAAAAGGAAAGTAGTATGTGTTATGAGAAAAATCTGAAATATATCAAAGATATTTTACCCTCTCTTACTCACGTCACAGTTACAGAAGGCGTCAGTGGACAACAGTGGGCCGCCACGTACAAAGAAAGTGAGAGCATCCCAGCTTTTCTACGTGTATCAAAATACAAAATTGACTCTAAAGAACAACAGACCAAGGAGGACACTCTAGCAAACTGGATCCGATGCACAGGATCATCAGCCGCTACTGCTGAGGACTTTGTTTTTATGATGGAGACCCTAGATAGGAAGCTGACTGTTCTAAAGGGAACTAAAATAAGCAATCTGAGACAGAAACATTATGAAGGTGATCTAAAAAAATTCAGAAAGAGACTGGCTGTGGCCCAAGAGTCTCTAGTGGTATTGACGTGTGGACCAAAAAAGGACCAACTGCTTTATTCCTGGCTAAATATTCATGGAATTTTTGTGTTGAACAGAATAAACAAGAAAACATATTGTTGGGCCTTGAACAGAATAAATATCCATATTTTATACAATACAATTTAACTAATAAATATTCCAGTGATTATTAAATATAATTAATTGTTGAAAATGTCAGCTAAAGGGTACCCTGGTTTATATATGAGAAGCAACAGATGTGACATTTCTCAATAATTTAAGAGACAGCAAGCCCTGCCAAAGGTTACACAACATCCGTCTTGTAATAAACAGAAAAAAACTCCAAGGGTTATTCTTTAGAGAGACTTTTGCAAATATTTCATGCTAGTCTTTAAGCAAGACAGAGCCTTTGGCTGTTTTTTTTTTGTTTGTTACATCTTTTAAATAAAAAGTTTCTTTGAGAGTTTTCATGAATCTGTTAAAGGTGTGTATTGGCATTCATTTCTACAGAGGACATTTAGACCACCTTACTCTGAATATTCTCACTGCTACATACAAAAAAGGCAGCTTTCAGCTTTTTGACCAATACTTATGTACTTAGCTGCAGTTGAGATTTTTATCTTTAAACACCGGGCAATGCCTAGTAGCCAGAGCACCAGGTAGAAGTAACACTTAGAGTTTGAACATCTGTTCAGACTGGGTGTTGCCTATAATGGCCATATCAATAGTGGACACAAGTAGTCAGCTTTCATCGAAAACACAGTGCCCTGTGCATGCAGGTCCATGCAATTTCCATGTGCAAATGTTTTAACAAGGCAAAGCATCTTAATCACAGGAGAGATTTTCTTCTCTGTGTGTGTGTGTGTTTAAATCTTTACTCACTACATTTGAAAAAAAACAAAACAAAACTATATTTTCTAATATCACAGATTTTTGTCATCTGTTAGGTGACCTTTCTTTGGCCTCAGGCAACACTTCAGGCAGGAAGAACAGATTCGTGAATGATCTTTTTAATGCATTTACATATGATTTATTTATGACAATTTTCCAATACAAAAGAAATACATACGCCCTCACATATACAGAATTAAAAGTTATTCCTTTATCAAAATGAGGTGTGTGTGTGTGTAATGTCAAGATTTAAGATACCAGGATGACCCCCCCACCGTCACCCATTGGGGGGAGGGGAAAAAACCAAGGGGAAAGAAAAAGTAATGCGACAAATAATAGTAGTACATATAACCAAATAAAACAAACAGAAACAGCGTGAAGAAGGTGAATATTAACCAAGGTAATGCAGGTGCTAGGCAAATACAACAGTCTGCATGTAGAGAGAAGAGAATAGAGAGGAGGTAGTTTTCTGCATGCCAATAATGTGTGTGTGTGGGGGGGGGGGTAAAATGTGGCCACATAGAGTAGGACACAGATTGCTTAGTTATTAGCAACAATATCTATGTGAAGGGACTTAACATGGTCTAAAAAGGGCTCCCATTTTTAATGCATTTATTTGTAAATGTATACATTTCAAGTGTGGTTGTTTGCCATCATAGTATCTTACACTAAAATAAGATAGGACAACAGCAACAAAAGAGCCCTTGACTTTCCACTTTGATTAAAAAAAACAAAAAAAAAACCAACCCCCAACAACAAGTAGTGGTAAACTCCCCAATATCTCACCATAAACAGGTATTTCAGTTACACTCCATATGCGTTTAGCTTATTGCAACAACTTACAGAGTGAACCTGGCAACAGCAATTTCTCTTTTAGGACTCTTTCTTCAACTTTTACTTTAATGTTAGGTGATTAAAAATAAAGAAGTTTAAAATATTTTATGTATTCTAATAAGAAACTGCACCTCTGGTATTAAATGCATGTTTGGCTAAATGTATCCAGCCCATGGGAATGTAATGTAACTGATCCCCAAAGGGATATTTCTTTGTTGGTATAGTGACCAAATCAACACAACAGAAAAAGACCAAACACCAAAAATATCTTTAGAGAATTACAGTAGACATTAAAAAATTAATTAACCCTTATCTTGCTTTTTGTTGTTGTTTTGTTTTTGTTTTTTTTTACTATTTTGTAATAACAGGCTGCGCAGTATTTGTGCATTTTCTATGCGTCTGTTGAGTGCCGCCCCATCTCACAAAGTCAATACAATCTCTCGTTTGCACGGCATTGTGTGCACTGCAAAACACCCGACTCAATCCGTGAAGTTCCCAACCAGATAAATCACATGTGTTAGAGCTGAGAAAACACACAGGCCACTCAAGATTTTTAAGGCAAACACAACTCAAATGCCCCCAAGCACTCACTTTCTCGATTTACATTAATATTTTTGAGCGAATCTTGAGATTTTTTTTGAGACATCTGAGATACTTTACTTTACATTTGGGGTGCAGATTTAACAGGCACCTGCATGGGAGCATGATTAGTTAAAAAAAAATCCCACTGTCAACGAAACACACCCCCAATCAATCAATCAATTTTATTTTCGAGTATTTAACTTTTGACGAAACACCATTTCAGAAGCGCAAACTACAGCCGAGTCTCACAGAAGCTCGTGCACGAGTACGTGACCGAGACAGGAAAAGTCAACAAATGGTATTTAAGACACAATTAAACGTATACGTACCCATTCTGCGCAAACTGGCGATAAGTTTTCCAGAGGAAGGAGTGACCAGATATCTCAGGAAGATGGTGTAAAGTCGTGCAGTGAGGTCCGACCCAGAGACTGCGGGAGAAACCCTCACACTGTTATGTAAGCAGGACTGAGAGGGCACTAGATATGCTGTTAATCATTTATCAGACTAGGCGTCCACCACTCCGCCCTCTGCTCCATTTCATCTGAGCTGGGTTTCCAAATGCTGTCATTTTGTTCATTTAAAACTACCAAAATGAAAAAAAAAAAATTGCACACATTATTATATTCATAAATACATGGATTCCTTGAGAGAGCTGGTGAAGTTTAAAATACAGAGTGCTGATGTGCAGCTGTGTCCTCCTGAGACCCCACTGTCCTCATATGAGGACATCACATTTCCCCCCCACTACACTGTGTGTATTTATTCCCTTGTAAGATCCTTATATGAGGACCATTGGGTATTACTCTTTCGCCAAACGTCTTCCTGTTTGGATACAAAGATCAAAGCTCAAGATTGCATTGACGAGACGCACACTGATTTCTGCTCAGACAGAAGTTTTACTTGAAGACTGCTTCCTCATACATAACCTGGTTATGGCGTAAACGGTATACTGCAAATAAGTGGTGAAACACATTTCACATTACATATCAATACAGTTTATCAGTTACTAAAAAACCGAAATGGTCAGGAGAAGTGACCAGGCAGAGAACATTAGAGTTTGGGTCTCAGGAGGATATCATGAACCTTGGTGTACATACCAAATTAGGACTGAAGTGACAATGCTATGCTCAATTTACTGTACAGTGGAACCTTGGATTGAGAGTAACTTGGTTTGCAAGTGTTTTTTGCAAGACAAGCAAGAAATTTTAATAAATTTTGACTTGATGAACGAGCGAGGTCTTGCAATACCAGTAGTATGCAAGCATGCTTCGTCTGTCGAGCCTCACATGATCACAGCTTTTCTCTCTCACTCACTGGCTCACTCGTGTAGTCAACATCCGCACTAGCGTATACTGTTAGTGTATGTGTGAAAACGGTCCCTATGAAAAGGAAGGTGGTAAGATGATGATGATCACGGTGGAAGTTAAGCACTAAGAAGTGCGAGCGATGAATCTGTTTAATGACAATGCAATGTCACATTTCCACAAAATCGTCAGGAGGCAAAAGCAGCGATCATTGGATAGATTCTTTGTTAAAGTCACATGAAAAGAAAAAGATCCCAGTGAGCCGACACAATAATCCTCCTCCTCTCCCCTCTCTCCTCCTCCTAAAAGGAAATGTTTAGATGTAATATACAGGTCCTTCTCAAAAAATTAGCATATTGTGATAAAGTTCATTATTTTCTGTAATGTACTGATAAAC
>JAQMCW010000032.1:19630982-19643732 GCA_030068335.1 Chrysichthys cranchii | reverse complement strand
AATGTTTATCAGTACATTACAGAAAATAATGAACTTTATCACAATATGCTAATTTTTTGAGAAGGACCTGTATATGATGTAGTTATGTTCTTCTTCAGTAACCACTTCATCCTGGTCTGGTCAGGGTGGAACTGAAGTCTATCCTGGGAACTGATCACAAAGTGCAAATTCAACTTGATGGTCCTTGATAAGTACAGATTAAATTAACTGATCAAAAGTGATGAAAGTAACAAGGATTCTCTTAGTACAGTGACACCTGTGAAAGGGTGCGTTACGTTAAGCAACAAGTAAACAGTCAGTTCTTGAAGTTGACATGTTGGAAGCAGGGAAAACTGGGCAAGCATAAGGGATCAGTATGACTTTGACAAGAGGTAAATAAGTGGGTCAGGGTACCTCTAGAACGGCAGGTTTTGTGGGGTGTTTCCAGTATGCAATGTGGTTTGTCCCTACTAAATGTGGTCCAAGGAAGGACAAATGGTGAAACAGCGATAGGGTCACGGGCATCAAAGGCACATTGATGTGAGTGGGGAGCGAAGGCTAGCCTGGCTGGTCCGATCCCACAGGAGAGCTACTGAAACACAGATAATGCTGGCTATTATATAAGGGTGTCAGAACACACAGCTGTGTACTGTGAACACAGGCCTCTGTCCACTGCTAAAAGCACATACAGTGAGCATGTGAAAATCAGAAAATCAGACCTGGACCATAGAGCAGTGCTAGAAGGCGGCCATTTCTGATAAATGAGGCAGGTGGTTTTAATGTTATGGCTGATGGGTAAACGGCATACCGTGCAAGTGGCACATGGATTTAAACCATAACCCATTAAGGACTCCAGGTAACCACATCACAAACCATAGTGACTGCTGTAGCCTTGGCAAACTCTCACACAACAGGAGACTTTCCACAAAGCATCTGACTTCTCAGGGAGGACATGACACTAAATGTCCCAAAGCATGCACAGCTTCAAGTGTTGCAACAATTTGGAAGCACAAAATTGTTAGAATATATTTGTACAGGTAGTCCTCAAGTTACGATGGAGATGTGTTCTGCCACACCTACCATGAGTCAAAAATATCATATGCCGAACCATTGCGTTGAACCACTTAGCTTGGCTTAGGTATCTCAGCCTAGCCTATCCAGGAGTCTTTTCCTGTAGAAGACATGCTTTTCAATAAAAATTAGCTCTTGAAGTACACAAAAAACCAGTGGTAATGCACTGTACAGTACACCGATACACAAGGTAACTCCATGAATTGTGGGAGAGAGTGAGGCATCATGCGAGGCTTTAGAAGCCAGTGGACCTACTGGCATGTGTTTGGGAGAAGGGATGAAACCAGAGAACCTAAAAGAAACCCACATGGATGCAAAGAGATCATGCAAAACTTCACACAGACCATAGTCTAACCTAAGCTCAGGATTAAACCATACACCCTGAAGATGTGAGGCAGCAATATCATCTGCTGCATCACCCATGCCTGCCTATATGTGGTTTGCTTCAGACATGTGTGTGGTATATGATGAATTGGTAACCTACTGTGGCACATCCCTTTTCAAATGGTGATTAAGAAACTGTATTCTAATTAATTTGTATATTGGACTACACAGACCCAGAAAAAGACATCAAACAACATTTATACAATTTACAGACACAAAGACACAAAATGGACACAGAAAACCTGCAAATCTCAAAATAAACTATTCACACTATCCCACAGCCTTCTTGAATCAAGGGTTTAAATCTTTTAATCATTTGTCCAAAAATCAGCTAGTGTAAACTTTTGAGAATGTTGTAACATACGTGATGCTAATTGGACCTCAATGTATGTTTACCCATCATATTTGGATGTCATATTCTTTTAAACAGTCGGGGTTTATTTTTTGAACAAAAAGCAAGTAGACAGTAATGAGTGTGGAGGAAATTTTTTTTTAAGGGTAAAGTAGTGTAACTACAGAGCAGCAAATAAAATTCTCATGTCTTCAGCTTTGTAAGATTCACCATCTCAAGAGGCATCCATTTTATAAAAGTATTAAAGTAACTTCATTAGCATTGAGACTCAAGGGTGGAGACATCCATGTTTACTTCTTGTGTGAATGAAACAAAACTTTATGTACAAGAGATTCACATCCAAAAGCATAAATGAAAAATAGTCTCTGGGAGAAAGTACAAATAGTTTAAAAAAGATCACCACCTCTCAGCAATTTAAGTCTTATGCAATAGAATTAGGATAATGAATTATTAGTCACAATCAGACATTAAATATGTACTGCATATATTCACGCTTTCTTTCATATTTCTGTAGCAAGTTAACAATTAGATCCAGCATCTGTCCGAGTTGTAACAAGTTCCTGACAGAGTTCTGAAAGCTCCTCTTCCTCAATAACTTGGTCTACCGCTTGTGATTGTGAGGGGTTATCTGGAAGAACGGGAGAACACCTTTCTGAAGTCTCACTTCTCACCTCTAGCCCTTCATTCATCATTGCCTGTGTTTGTTGTTCAGTCTCGGTTCTTTCGCTCTCTGTTCTGCTGTCATCTTGTGTTTCTTCAAATATTTTTCCCTCTGCCTGTTCAACACTGATTTCATCGTCACTGATTAGGTTTTCTTTTTCCTCCATGATACCTTCGACAGGTTTCTCGATGGACTTTGACTGTGACTCAGAATCTATCGCCTCGGGCCCAAGCATGGCTTCTGTCAATGTGTTCAGAAGTTTCAGCTGAGCATCAGCCTCCTTTAGACATTCATGTTCTGTGACCAGTCTGGAGAAGCAGAATGAGTGCTGAATCACTTGAGGCCTGCCAGAAAAACAAACCAAGGCCTCCTCTAACCAGGACATAAGAAGTCGAACTAGGTCTTCAGGTTTCACCTCAGCTGTTCTGTTTTGGGTTGCCAAATGAGACCAGCGACACAGCAATAACCTTTTTAGCACAGGACGCACACACATTTCCAGTGGTTGTCGCTGACTGCTGCACCCAGAAGGAATGACCACAGGTAAGGTCTTGGTTCCACTTAAGGTGGAAAGGAAGTCTTCTGACATGTGGTTGTGATGACCATCAATAACTAGCATGGCCTTATTCCCATTCTGAGAGTTTAAATATCGCTGCCATACATTAGCAGTCCAGATCTCTAGCTCTTCTTTTTCTGAAAAACCTTCAACTTTTGCTTCAAGTTTTACCAAGTCTGGCAGCCCTTTGCTAAAACTATCTAAAGGGGTGCCTTTAATAAACAGCATCATGGGCAAGACTGTACCATCTGCCAGCACTGACAGGTAAATGTTCATCCATGGTTTCCCAGTGCCCTCTAATCTGAACGCGGAGTCTTTGGAAGTCTCTGTACCATCAACAAGTCGGTCAAAGTCGACAAAAATTGAAAGCTCATCCATAGCACCAACAGCAGAAAGTGGAACATTGTGTGTTTTAATCTGTCCATTCACAAACTCTGTGAAATCTCGGCAGTTTTCCTCCATTCTATGTGGTAGCTGATAACCAGGCATGCCAATATTGTGCAAGCCCAGCTTGTGCTGCAGCATAAAGGTCACTGCCCACTCATATGAAATGCGGAAGGAATTGCTTTGTTTAGTCTGACTATGGATCTCAGAAGCTTTCTGAAAAAGGTTATCCTCTCTGATAGGATGCTGCTGTTCCCGCTGGACTAGTACCCACTCCACCAAACGCTCCACAACATCTCCGCTGCTACTGCCTAGACCTTTACAGTCTAGTCTTTTCTCTTTCTCTTGAAGCCAAGTCCTAATGAGCTGAGGCTCTGTATCCATATCCTTGGCTGCTTTCTGGATTCCAGAGCACAGTGCAAACAGTAGAATTCGAAGCTGACGCACAGACAGAATGTCCTCAGTTTCTTTGATAGGCTTTGCCACACCCTCCTTGCCTTTGTGCTCATCTCCGATCTCAAGTTCCTCTTGTTGACTACTGTCATCTGTCTCCAATTCTGAATCTGATGACCCCAAAGGAGCCAATTCCTGATCAATGATTTCATTCATCCCTAAGGAATTCTCCATTGCTGAGTCACAGGGAAAGTTTTTAGGAGTTGTGGAGTCCTGGATAGGGTGTGAATGTTGCCTGCAAAAAGATACAAGTGTTAATGTATTTTCTCGACTAAGGTCTACAGAGCACTGGACTGATGTCACTGGTATGTTTAGAACAATTCACCATCCAAATAATATCTCATCAGCTGTGCTTCTGTGATGGTCCTTTTCCATTTATACAAAGGACTGACAGTTGAGTATAGCAGAATTTGGGCTACAGTCTGAAACCTAAAAGTGCATCAATAATGGTAGGTGTACTTAATAAATTAGCTACTCATTGTACAGAGTTTTTTGTACAAACCAAATCAAATAATGAGATACAATGTGATCAATAATACAGTAAACCCCAGTCTTTCCAAAATGTTCTAAGAAAGACGAAAATCCACGTTACATGGACACCAGCACTAAATGCTTAATAAAAAAGAAAAAAAAAAAAGAAAAAAGAAAGGTTAAGCCCTAAATGATCCTCCCACACTCTTTAAACACTTTCTAGACACAATTAAACACAAAGAAAACAATTGCAAGCATATAGCGAGGTGAATTTTGTTTAGAATTCGTAGAAACATCACATTTATAGTGAATTTTGCTACAGGCAAATAACTGGATGTTGGCGAATGCTGGCTGCTTTTCCCCCCAACTGTATGCGTCATAGCCAGCAGCCAATCACAACCAAGGTTAAATGAATAGGGCATTCTGATTGGCCAGACTCATTCCTCCAGCTATTTTTTTTTTTCCAGTATCCCCACACAGCGTTTTTGTAAACAACGCTGTGTTCTTTGTCTCTTGTGTACATATGATATGCACTGTACTGTATTTTACTCCATTTGAATTAATCTTTGTTTTATAATACTGGGGAAATCTGCAAAAAATGTGATATATTCTATATCCGTGAATAGCCGGGGCGTGAAACGAGAACCGCGATATAGAGTGGGATTACTGTACTTTTGGTGTATGCTTGAGACACAAAGCTAATGTAAGCAACACACAATGGAAGTCTATTTAAATAAACATGGTGATAATTACTCCCATCACACAAACAACATACTGTACATACCTCGTAGGCTCTACAACTTCAATCTTAAGATTGCCTGTAGAGAAAATAAAAATAAGTAAGATATCTCACACAAATGATCATCATTTAGAAAATTTTAGTACTCTTAACCTTTATAACTTAAACAATCATACTCAGGCTTTTTTGCCTTATAACCTTTCAGGTCTCCAGAGAAACCATGGAAATCTCAGAAGCATCAGGTATGCCTGCAAAGGCTAACTTGCCATGCAGTGCAGCCATAACACACTCATGATGCTGATGCTTTAGGCCACAATACTTACATCATCTTGGCCTAAAACTAATTTTGGCTAAACAATGTCTGACACCCTCAGAAGTCTTAGAAGCTTCTGTCCTACCCTCACGTCTCCACTGATGCAAGTGGTCACTGTTCATTTCCTTCTGAAGAGCTTGTCTTTCGGCACACTTGGCCAGCTGGTATCCCAAGCGTTTTCGGTAGTTAGCCTGAGAGAAGTGGCCTCCCTGAAGCCATCCGGGTGGGTTGCCTTTCCGAGTCTCTCGTAGTACAATAAAGGAGTTAATGATGCTCAAGTTGACAAGAAACCAGAAGAGACATCGCCAGTTTGTGTCCAGGACCAGTCCTCCAAGCTGGTTGCAGGCCAGGAGCTGACTGCAGATGTCCACACCACGCATGTTATCTTGTAACAGCTTAAAAGCCAGCGGTCTTGAAATGGTGGAGAGTTCCCCTGCTTTACTGGAGGACCTCCTCCACACTTTATCTGGCTGGCCAGCCACAGCATTTGTAGAAATACAGACCATCTCTTTTGCATCCTTCCATCTGGTAACCAGCACAGGTGGGTGCTCAAGCTGAACATAATCCCCAGTGTTCTTCAGTGCAGGCTGATCCCAGAAGTCTATAGGGAGGACTGCGCTACATGTTGTGACGGAGCTGGAACAGTATATGTTCTTTTTGTGTAACTCCTTCATTAGGGGAACATTTGTTAGCAAGCTTGACATGAATATCTGATGATGCCTACCTTCAAGGCCCTTTACAAGATATGGTACAACCAAACTCCCCAAGTCTCTGTTCTTTTTCTGTTTTGTTAGGATTAACAATTTATGACAGTACCCTGACTTTGAGTCACACAAGAGCCATATGCGTGGTTGAGAATTTCTACATTTTTCCCCATCAGCCGCATTCTCGTGAGATCTCAGTAAAGTTCGATCAATAGTCAAACATTTGTTTGGCTTGTAAGCTTTGCGCATGCTAGTCTCCAGGATCTTCAACATGGGCTGGAAGAAAGACAGCTTGTCCACATCCTGGTGGTCCTCCTTTGCAAGCATGCTGTTCATCCGAATATACAGGCTGATCTGCTTGAAGCGTGCTGCAGACATGGTCCTGTAAAATGTGGAACAGCTATGATAATGCTCCCAGGACCAGTACATCTCTGGCTCTGGAAGAACTTGTAACCCCATAAGAATGGACAGGCCTATGAAGCCTTTGACCTCTTCACTGGTAAGAGATTGCCACGTGGGGTCCCCTCTGCCTACGTAGCGCTGATACTCAGCATAAGCATTGGTCTCCTTAGCAATCTGCTCTATGAGGCTGTCGGGGAATAGTAGCTGGAAGTACTCAAGGACATCACTGCTTTTAGCCATTGAATGCTGTGGCCCACTGCTTTCTGTGAACTCTGGCACAGACCCTCCATCACTTGGCACGCTCCAGTTCTCCATGGACAGCCAGTCAGGCTTTGCCTCAACATCATTAGCTCCTTCCACTTCCTCCTCCTCCTCCTCCTCCACCTGGCAGAACTCAATATCAGTCTCCAGACACTCTGTAGGGGAGGGGAGGGATCATAGGAACACACAGTTAGTCTTCTTTTTGGAGCCTTATGACCACTACTACTCCAGTTTAAAACACCATGTTTAATGCTAAAGTGGTTCCCATGTGCCAGTTAGCTTTTTGTTTTTGAAAGGAGCTCAAAAAGTAGTTGAAAGTTCCTCGTTGTACAGTCCTTTTTTTTTTTTTTTTTTTTTTAAAGTTCCTGTTAAAGTATTTTACAAACCCTTGTGGCTGTCTTCATTCTCATGGAATACAGCAGGAATTGTGTAAGCAATGTTTTACATTATTTTTTTTTAATATATGGTTATATTATTGTATTATCACGTTTCCCCTAGCATGCAAAAACAGGACAGATAGTCATACCAAAATATAGACTGACTAAACAAATTATGTTTAATGAGACAGGCACAGAATGACTCTGTATGGCAACATGCCAATTTGCCAACTATGACATTAAGAGTGCTTGCATGAGATTGCGTTTACAGCATGGCTGGCTACAGTTGGTGGTTAGTTTGGAATATGTAATAAAAATACAAGTCAGCATAGAACGACTCAGCAGGCTAATGGAAATACCACAATTGAGCTGCACCCAATGTTTACATAAAGTTGTACAAATGCATGCAGAGCACTCCAAAAAAAATCAAATATTAATTCCAACAAACAGCACAGTCTGAAAATGGACAGTGCCATTGTTCTATATACCAGAATTTGAAAGGAAGCACTGTCTGTGGTGTTTCACAGCTGTAATTTTAAAGTATTTACAATGATATTCGGTGAACCATACAGAAAAGTAGTATTTTTACAAAGATAGAATGCTTTGCACTATTACACTGACTGCATCATTAAAAGAATTGAAAAGTCAACAACATGCCAGAGAACTGAGGAGACAAAAACAGGCCAACATAAAATGAAAAACAGAAAATCAGAAAGATAGCTAAATCTGGTGCATTGTTTTATAGCCTGAATGCACTGGTCAGCTTAAATAACCTACCTGCTTTATAAAAAAAAAAAATAAATAAAAAAAAATAAAAAAAAAAAACACTTACTATAAAGATCATTAGACATGTCAAAAAGATAAATCGGGCATGAAGGCCCAACAAAATCACTATAAAGAGAAACGTATGCCAGAATAAACTCGAGAAACTGAAGGCAGGTTAGAGTGCAATGCTTACAGATTTCTGAAATATAGCCACATTAATAGAGAAGGTAAAGCCCTCTATTGGACTTTATTGTGAATTGCAGAAGAATTGGCATATATATACAGTACTACTTAAATATAAAATTGTTTAGCTGTACAAGAAAACAAGAATTAAAAAAGGTTATGATTCCTATATGGTTCACCAAGTATACACCTAAATGTTTTTGAAGTGATACTTTATACTTTCACCTTACAGTGATTTTCATTTAAAACCTGCTAGAGCAATTCCCTTAAAAAAAACCCAAAAAACTGCATCAATGGTTAGTTTCTTAGAGCACTGTATATGTTAGCAGTGTCTGAAATCATACTCACCTTTTAGACGAAAAACACAGCAAGTGTGATTCGGGAATTTGGCCAAGTGTTTGGCCATCAGGTCTCCTGAGGTAGTCTTGTAGTTACAGCAAGCACATGCTAGCTTTAACCAGCTGCAAAACCAACCAGGTTTTAGCAAAAAAAAATCCTTCAGTGCTCAGTTTGTTTATTTATAACTACTAAAGAAATGATCAAGGAACGTAAGGCATTACCTCAAAGATCGCTTTTTAGAACGTGCTTTATGCATTCTGGTTGAAACATGATTGCTGGAATAACGGTGAAACAAAACTCCAGTTAGAGGAAACTAGCATTAAACTAAACAGTAAATAGTAAAACAGACACAAATACATTATTTACACACAATGTATTTTCCTGATATTTAATAAAAAATAAATATATAATTTAATAATAACACATAAAACAGCTATACTGACTCACTTGATCATGTGGTTGGCATATGCCCGGGAGCAGCACGTACTGTATGCACACAGTGAGCAGTGGACATACGTAGGATAGTGATTGGCAAAATCTGGAATGTCAAAGGTACACTCCACACACCTTTGTCTCCCTAATAATGCTCTGAGGAAAGAAATGCAAAAATCAGTGAATACCCATATTCTCTATTGTTCAAAAATTTTGTGAAGAAGTTTTGGTTTAAACTTCTTTCAGCAATGTTTCTGGGTGGATTTTCCTTTAATGTAGACTTTCAATTAACTGAGTTGTAATGGTGCACTATACTTCACTTTGAAGTACAAGATATACTAAAGGATCAAAAGACATACCCTTCACGGTCGACCTGTTCCACCTCTGTGACAAAGCAATGGTATACTTTAATACCTTTTTCCTGAGTGTGTAGGGACAGCTCCAAGTAGGCAGAATGATGTTTCAACATTCAAAGTCAGGGAACAGTATGGATATTCTCATTGGCTCAATTTTTTTTTGTGGTGCTGTATAACTAATGAAGAATGCGGATATCTCATCAAACCGTTCTTTTTATTGTTATGTCTAACACCAGTCAATGCTACATAAATTGCTGAGAACACCACAGGGGAGACTCTAAAATTGGCAGAAGTGTATGAGGAAACAGAAGGATCTGTGAAAAACAAAGACTCGTTGCAAATGAAATCTTTTCTAAGACCTTACTGTCTTCTTGCTGGTCACTTATTGTTATTCAGTTATCTTTACTGGCTCTTGATAGACTGTTATAGGTGCAACAATCTTGGCATGATTTCACTTTATTTATACTTCAAAAGCTATTTCTGTCTTGCTGTTCAGTGCTTTCTAGGAAAAGACTGCCAGAACAGGCCATCTTGGGCAGAGAAGAATGAAATTACGTTGCTATAGCTGGTGCTATTTTATCAACAATCAGCTACTAGTGGTTATTTTTAGTAGCACTGGCTTTGACTGGATGTTTTGGTCCAGACATTTGATGGAAATCTGATGGTCAGGGATACAGTTAGAGTCGTTAAATGCCCTGAAGTGATCTGAACCTTCATCACAAAGACACCAGCCTCAGTTTGAGCCATCTGTACATTTAAGCCCCCCCCCGAATTGTGTTTCAACATGATTTGAGTTTGCACACCCTTATCACAATGATTAAACATTAAACATAGATTAAATGATTTAATGGATGTTACATGATCCAGCTATTAAAGAAATGGTAAATTTGTATGTGTAATCAAAATGATTTCTAAATGATGGAGATATCTTTTATTCCCTTTGCCTTCAGACTTATTAAATCTGTCTGTATTTTTCTTACAGTCTTAGGCAGTGTATGTGTGTCCAATCCCTTTCATTTCTGAATTTTGGTTTTCACTGTTGCCAATTGTATCCCTTAAAACACACTGATCTCTGACGATAACCATTTCCATCTCTGACTCTTGACTACTAGAAGCAAACAGTTTGAGGCAGTTTAACTTTCCCTTTTTGCATCGTGCGCATACAATTGTACATTTTATTCTGATATCCGTTTCAATCATAATATCAAAATCTCCCTTGTGTTGTGTTGTGTTGTGTTAAATAACTTAATGTCATCCACACTTAAAAGACAGACTTGGATATATCTGCCAGCCTTTTGGGGGGATTGTACATGTGAATCCCTAAAGCAATGAATGCATGTGCTGCTTTTTATTAGACTACAGCACCTTCTAGTGGATAAAAACTAATCCACAGCTAAGAGATGGTCATTAAATACAGAAACATATGAACACACCTGTACTCCTGGAACTTGGTCAGGAAGCCATACATTTTGGTGATCTGTTTTTTAGCAAGTCCACTGCTTTGTGGTATCAGCAGCTTCTGCTCAGCAGTCGCTTGACCAGTGAGCTCAGTGTCTTTACTTGTTTTAGGAACAGTTGGACTTGACAGTTTTTTGTGTCCTGCATACGCTCGTATGGTCACCTGCACAAAGTGTTAAGAAAGATAATTGAAAGAGTTGTCTAGCCACAAAAAAACTGATTAAATCAGATATAAACAGCACCAGCCAGAAGGACATCGTCATAATTGTAAATGTGTAACATTGCGGAAAATGTTCTTATAACAAGATGCTAATAAAACTTTAATGTTTGGATATATCTGGGTATTAACATGTACTTTAGTCCCAGCCTGGAGTCCTTCCAGTTGAGCTGGCTTACGGAAGGTCTTGTGGTGATTGATTTTATGGTCAACCTTCTCTTTGGTAAAAAGAAACTGAAGCCTGCATTTGTTACAATGATAAACCGATGATTTCTGCAAAAAGAAGCAAAAATCAATCAAACAAAAAAAAATCGTAATATACTTGCAAAAAGAATTGTAATAATCATAATGATGGTTCGCCCATGATCACCTGGTGACGGGCAAAGTGCTGCTGGTATGTACCAGAGTTCTTAAAGACCTTCAGACAGTAAATGCAGAGCAGGTAGCGGGTGTCCTCATGCCATGTACAGAAGTGATTGTGTACATCAAAGTAGAACGAAGAGCGATACTGGCACAGCTGGGGGGAAAAAAAAAAAAAAAAAAAAATCACAATTGGAAATAAATCTCAGCTGTGTTTACCTAAATAAAAAATACACTGAAAGGATGAGAAGAGAAAATTAAATTGCTTCACCTGACAGACATATGGCATTTCTCCAGGTTTGTGAGTGTTCTTCATGTGCTGCAGAAAAACAGGCTCGTTCTCAAAGGCCCACTCACAAATTTTACACCTGGCTGCACAAAAAGTGAACAAAATCATGAATCCAAAAGAAGCAGAAAAAACAAAGCAAAACAAAAACCACAACAATTTCATTAATCTGATATGGAGTGTGTTTTTCCCCCTTGTTATTGGCCAGTATTTCACTGGCTGTCAAATAAATATCAAAATATAATATACATCAATTTCTGGATATTTTTCAAATATCTGATATAGGATTTATACATGCCATGAAAGGGTGTGATCTTGCTCATTAGAGATCCTTATGACTAAACACTATACAGCTGCTTTGTGACAATGTTACTGTTAAAAGCACTATACAAACACCGAATATTGTTCAGCATGGATCACTGCTGTGAACACACTGTCTTAAAGCAGTGTCTCTCAGTGCTGTTCCTGGTTTATTTCCACCCTGCAAGCACAATTTGCTGCTTTTCCCTACTCCCTGATTTACCTAATTCAAGCAACTCATCAGCTAATAGCATGTTGTTTGATGGATGCCGCTTTTGTCATGTAGCTTAGTTAAGAACATTAGTAATGTTTCCCACATTAAGCACATCATTAGCTGCAATCTGGATGCTTTAATGGCTACCTTTTGTACACAGCATTTAATTGAAGAAAAGTATCAAATTAATAGGTCTACAGTTAATGCTCTGGTCTCAGAATTGTAGAAAAAATGAAAAAGGGAGTTGGCTTGTCCTCACCGCTTAGTGCTTAGTTAGGTGCAAAATGAATGGAAGAGAAACTACTGTTTAATAAGCAAAACCCTACCCTGGAAATAAGAAACATTTAGGCCGTGATAAAGACATGAATTTACAGACTGCATCTGTAATTTATTAACAATTAAATACATTAAATGTAATAAATGAAAGTCTAAGTTTATAAAGTTTAATGTAGGTTGTAAAAATGAATCGCATAAAGTTTATATTTAAAATACTAAGATTTCTAGAAACACTTAATTATAAATTAAAATTGAATCTAAAATGTTTACTTAATGATTATATTAATGTTTTTGTATTAAACTGTACAAAACATGTACAGTGAGCCCCTGCCTATCACGGGGGTGACGATCCGGTGCTCCCCTGCGAAAGGTGAAACCTCACTTTAATTTTATTATTTATATATATTTTAAGGCTTAATAAACCCTTCCCACTCTCTTATTAACCTTTCCCACACTCTTA
>JAQMCW010000032.1:19607042-19618239 GCA_030068335.1 Chrysichthys cranchii | reverse complement strand
AGACGATATAAAAATGGCGTCCACAAATGAAGTGATTAGTTAAAATGTAAGCGCTAGTTACGCTGTTTCCGGTCATATGCACGTATAATATGTTCTGTGGTCATACGTCATTTCCATTTCAAATGCGAAAAGAATTATATATATATATAGATTAGGAGCTGTAATAAACATATAAGCTCAAGGTAGGCTATGGGTATCATTTTTGAACTAATCAGAAAAGAGTAGAGAGAGTAGAGTAGAGAGAAAGAAGATGAAACTGGAGCAAAGAAATCATTTGTGTATATGAGAAATGTATATTTATTTATAATAAATGTATAAATAAGTGTCTGAAAAAAAATCTGTAAAGATATTCAGTAGAAAACTGAAACAAAGAAATATGTGTTTGAAATGTAGCGCAGACTGAAACAGGATGGCAATGTAGTCGAAAACAGTGAGAGAGCATTAATTAAAAGAATTTTCTCACTCTGTTATATAGGCCTAAATTCAACATTGCTTTATATTGAAATTAAGGGGTAGGTTTGATACGTTACAATGCAAAATTATATTCTAAACACACTGTACTTGCCCTTTGACAAGCCAAAGAATGCAGGATTTTTTTGAACCACCAAGGCTGTTTCTCCTGCAGGATTTTTGCTGATGCGGAAATGGATTGCTGGTGGCAAGTGCACAAGTCAAGCTCGCCTCGATGGAAAAACAGTATTGATTACTGGAGCCAACACTGGCATTGGCAAGGAAACAGCACAGGATATGGCTCGCCGAGGTATGAGACATCATTAAGAGCTATTACAGCTGCTCATCATGCAATGTAGTTATGCTCCTCTGTGCTATTAGTAGTGTGTGTATTCAAGGGGCTCGGGTGGTGATGGCCTGTCGGGACATGGGACGGGCTGACATAGCTGCGCAAGAGATTCGGCAAGCCACAGGAAATGGGAACGTGGTCACCCGACACCTGAATCTAGCCTCCCTTTATTCTGTTCATGAGTTTGCCAAAGAATTCTTAGCCACTGAGGAACGCCTGGATATTCTCATCAACAATGCAGGAAAGTCCAGAATGGTCATATTTTTTATAGGAACTAACCATAACAAAAACAGTCATCAGGGATTTCATTTAAAAGAATTGGCTGACTATAAAGTGTTTAGTACAGGTGATACTCTGTAAATCTGTAAAGAAGAGTTTTCTGTAACAGGTGTAATGATGTGCCCCAAGTGGATTACAGAAGATGGCTTTGAGACACAACTAGCTGTCAATCACCTGGGCCATTTCTTGCTTACCAATCTTTTGATGGGAATTCTCAAGAGCTCCGCCCCAAGTCGTGTGGTGAATGTGTCCAGTATTGCACACGTTGGCGGTAATCTCTTTTTAATTAAAGCTCAGTCAGATCAAAATTCTTGACAAATCTCTTTCTAGGTCAGACAGTCTCATTAAAGAGATGATAATTCCATAAATCTCTTACAGCACAGGGAGAATGTACCCTGATGAATTCATTATTGTTATATTATTAGTATTAAAAATAATTTTGTCTTATGTGAATGTTTTTGTGTAGGAAAGATTCATATTGATGACCTATTTTTTGACAAGAGGCCATATAACTCTCTGGATAGCTATAGACAGAGCAAGCTGGCAAATGTGCTCTTCTCTAGAGAACTTGCTCAGCGAATGAAAGGTAAAATGTATGTGAGCTAATCATGTGGTCACCACCATCATTTTTGGGTTAATCATAGGTTGTCTATGATTGTTTCTAGAAATGTCATTTTACAAAGGTACATAGAAAGCATTTATGATCTAAACTATAACTACTGTATGTGCAAGTGGTGATAATATGGTGTCCCTAATATTTTCTGTTCAACGAACATATAGTGTGAACATATTTCATTTCTTACACCACTGTGGGTTTCAAAGGTACTGGGGTGACTTCCTACAGCTTGCACCCTGGAGTAATCCATACGGAGCTGGGCCGCCATGTAAAGTCTCAGTACCCCCTGCTTAGTTCTGTACTCTCACTCTTTTCCTTCCTGCTGATGAAGACGCCCTGGCAGGGAGCACAGACATCCATCTACTGTGCTGTGACAGAGGGCCTGGAGGACAAGTCTGGATGCTATTTCAGGTAATTATGATAGTATGCAAATGTAATGTTATGATGGTATGTAATGTAAACACAAGTCTATTTTTCTGTAGATTTTTTTATTTTTTTGCTTGGGAATGATTACGTTGGTCATTATTGTGGCAACATTGGGAAGCCCATGATCAACAACAACTTTTATGTAGGAGTTTGTGAAAAGATTAGTTGCAGCTTGAGTCCTGTTATCTGGCACAGTGGACAAATTGATAACGTTAAGGGCACAAGTTGATTAAAGATCAACAAATACCATTATCACTAGGTTATCACCTTGAAAAAATCATTGTGTTTTTTTATTCACTCTTGGGCCGGCATTTGGGTTTGATGATTCTGAGCTGTTTGCATTCCTGCTTAGTCTACTTGGTTTGACTTCTGTTTATTTCCAATTTACCCACACTGCCTGTCCTAGTTTCTATCTGTTCACTGATGCCTGACTTTCTGCCTGTCCTTCATTTTGAAAATTGTCTAGCCCCTTGGATGGTTTTAACGAAAGCTCAAACTGCATCTGCATTCTTCTGCCCACCAACCATGACAGAAGACTTTACCACTAAAATAGATCCAGCAGGCTTCAGAGAGCTCTGTCAAGCCCTCACTACTTCAGGGCATAAAGGGGGTGAACAACAGCAAGAAATGTCTGTCCTTCATGCCACTCTAGGGGACCCCACTCTTGGTTCTGCTTCCATAACACCAGTCACTTCCAATGAATATATATTCTTCGGCCTAACAAGTATGATAAAGATCTGTCTAGAGGATAAGTTTTTGTGGTACAGTACTTACTGTTCTTCTCATCATAATTCATTAAGTCTTCAAAAAACAACGTAGCACAGCTCAGAACCAGGACCAGGGCTCTTGACAATGAACTAATAGAAAACAACATTGCCAAAATTCTCTGCTAGGGTTTCCATGGCTTCAACATCGCAACACTAAAAGTTCATGGTCATAACAAGGAACGACCACCTGGTCTCTGGATTATGATGAGATCACTGTGTCTACTTCTATAGTTACCATTGCAACAATCTCTGTTGAAAGCCCCAATGTGAATCAGTCCATAGTGATCTATAAATGTTGCTCTGAATTCCAAGTAAAAAAGCCCCTGCTCTGCCCACACACCTTATTACTGAGCAATTGCTCTGGTCTCTAACACAACTAGGTTCCACAATTATCCTTTAAACCCAACTGAGAAAAAAAGGAATAGGATATATCTCTTGGGGCCCTGGCTCAAGGTTAGATTTGATCCTCCACATCAGTTCATGCCAAAAAAGGGATGGGGTCTGCATCCTTTTATTGCTTACTGTGGCCTCAATCAGATTACTGTCAACTATTAGAATCCACTGCCCCTTGTTTCATCAGTCAAAGAACAATTTGCTGCTGTCTTCACAAACCCCAACCTCAGAAGTACTTACAACCTGATAAGAATTTGTGAAGGAGATGAGTTGAAGACTGCTTATAGCACTATGTCATGGACATATGAATATTTTATAATGCCATATAGTCTGGTCAATATCTGCTTTGCCTGTTCCCCACAATATCCAGGATGCTTTGTTGATTCATTTTTTTAGTTATCTGTTTATCAGTTGATTTATTGATTTGTTGACTGCTTTATCTATTGAGGAATTGAAGTGGCACAAATGGGCCCTCAGATAATAGCATCATAGTCAGAGCAGTATTAAAGGTGAAGTCATTGATTCTAAGTTCATGATGATGAAAAGTAACTTGACAGTAGACAGTGTTCCAGCAGCATCCAGTTCATGGGAGGCCTGCTGGGTCTTGATGGTTCCCGGATTGTTCCTAACAGTCCAAGTCAGTCATGATCACTAATAGGAAATTAACTGGCTTTGGTCTTGGCAAGTTTGGCCAGGCCACCTTCTTCCATTGCTCCATAGTCCAGTTCTGCTGCTCATATACCCACTGTAGAGGCTTTCGATGCTCTAGTTATCTGTTTATCAATTGATTTATTGATTTGCTGATTGATTTATCTATTGAAGAATTGAAGTGGCACAAATAGGCCATCAGATAATAGCATCATAGTCAGAACAGTATTAAAGGTGAAGTCATTGATTCTAATCTAATATACTTCTAATACACTTTTTGCCTAATATCTCCTCACAGTTCTCTAGCTATTCGTTCTGTATGTATGCTGAAAAAAAAATCTGGTGTTTGTACACAGGCTCCGACCAAGCCACACAACACTCTTCCAGCCAAGCAGCAACAGGGTGAGTTTGTGCTCATGCACAGGACAGGAGAAGGGAAAGGGTATAGGGCAGAATGGGGTGTCGTTGTTAAGTGTCATCGTCTTGGCAATGCATATCCATGAATTTGGTAGGCGGAGCTTCTGAAGGAACCCTGAAGGGAGGTGTGTATTTGTTTTGCTGATTAGTTCAACATCTCATTATATCAACAGTCTTTCTCCAGAATCTCCAGAAGAAGGGAGAATGACTCCCCTTCATGTTACTTCAGCTTCCAACTTTTGGACAATTCCCTTGTGGGAGAGAATTAAAAAACAAAAAGTTTGCATTTGTCGATTCTGTGAGAAGGCACATGATACCTTCTGAAAATTGAATTAGGCCGTAATAATACACAGCGGGTCAGCAACAAGAGGCTTTTTGTGGCTTCATCTGTTCGTTTTGCGTACAACTTAATTAAAATGAACTTATCCTGGAAAATACGAAAAAGCAGCATGAATCAAAATGACTGTTTTTATTTGGTCTCCTCTTTGAATGAAATCTGGCCATGATTGAAACATGCCAAATGTTTTGTCTAGAGAAATGTTGTGGAAGTCCCGGATAGTTAAAATGATTTAGCTGTTCAGTGTTCATGTGGGTTCTTGTTTTCATTACAGTGACTGTGCTGAGAAGGAGCCTGCACCAGAAGCTAAAGATGATGACATGGCACAGAGACTGTGGGATAAAAGTACTAAACTGGTGGGCTTGACTACAGTGCAGTAGTTTCATCTAAACCTGCTTCCAATTCTGCAAAGATCTGATGTGGTTTCTTCATGAAATCCAGCTGTTTGGATTCTAACCGGTACCACTGCTGCATTATACATGTGGACAACAGTGCATAGCCTGCTTCATGATTAGTACCACACAATTATGCTTGTTATTGAATTAATCCCCTGTAATTATTAAAAGACCTGTTTGTAAGTCTTCATTTGCTTTTGAGGGACATCATTTGCTTTTGGTTCACTCAGTGAACCATTCTTTTTCCCCAAAGAGGCAATCTGGTTGCATTTGGACAGTGCAGGGGATCCAGGAGAGACTAGAAGAGCAGTTTATTAGATTACTCATGATTATTCATTCGGTATCTCAGGGAGCAAAGTTATATTTCTGGTTGAACTTTATTTTTAAGTGAAGCTGTTGGTTAAGGTTTTTATTTCTTGTGAAATTTGAAGCCTGTGATCACTATAATGGATTTCCTTGCATATGATGATTCATCACAACTAAGAGTAATATAAAATCTTCATATTAACACAAGAAAAAACTACTACTGTCAGTGCTAGCTGAGTATTAAAACAATTCTTCATGTTTATGCTGTATACATATAAACATTATGATGTATATAGAGCACAGACATGTACAGTATAATGTGTATATATGCTTTGTATCTGGTAATTTGCAGAAGAGAGTATGGCTTTGACCACCAGCAAAAAACATGCTGTTTGCTTCACCAAAACTATCCATAAGACTGTTCTTGCCGACAATTTGTGAACAGTGTACATGAAAGATATAGTGTACATTATTATTATTTTTTTTATTAGAGAATGAATTTGGTACTGAGGCTCTTTTATTAAATCTGCTATTTATTAGCATCACCTTGTGTGGTGTCTTGTGTGCTGGCCTTACAGTATTTCAGTGACACGCTCACTGAGAGATTTTTTATAGTGGTGTGAATCACTTCTGACCAATAGATGGAAGCAAAGTAAGGCAAAGACTACAAGAAAAAAGACTTTTGCCTCAAGTTTTGGTCCAGTCTAAATCTATCTATCTATCTATCTATCTATCTATCTATCTATCTATCTATCTATCTATCTATCTATCTATCTATCTATCATGCTCTCTCTTACTCTTTGTCTACTTTGGAGCTGCTGTAACATGAATTTCCCCTCTGAACTGAATTGAAACCACCTTTCTAATATTGTGTGCTGCTGAAAGAGGTCACTGCCATTAGAGAATATTGTTACTATGAAGAGGTGTGAAACAATGTTTAGGTAGGTGCTACATTTGTGGTCAGAAGTTTACATGCACTCATCATGGACATTAATGCCATGGCAATATAGGGCTTTCTGCTTCTTTTTTTCTGGTGAAAAATGATTGTCCAACATACATCTTTACTAGAAAATATAGGAATTTGGTGCACAATTCTTTATTTATTTTAGGATTTCTAAAATCAACACAGTGTCAAGATTATATGTACAGGGTCAAAAATATATATATAGTGCATTCCCTTGGTGGACAGCACAGTGGTGTGGTGGTTAGCACTGCTGCCTCACCGCAAGAAGGTCCTGCGTCTGATTTTGCATATTCTCCCCTTATCTGCGTGGGTTTTCTTCCGGGTACTCTGGTTTCCTCCCACAGTCCAAAGACATGCGTATTAGGTGGACTGGCTACTCTAAATTGCCCATTGGTGTGAATGTGAATGCGAATGATTGTTTGTTTCTATGTGTGGCCCTGTGGTGGACTGTGGACCTGCGTAGAGTATATCCAGCCTCTTTGTGTTTCTCTGTACCTCTGGACACTGTGACCAGATAACTCGGTCTTTCTCTCATCTGACCAAAAACTTTCATTGAGAAGGCCTTTTCTTTTTCCATATGATCAGCTGCAAACTGTAGTTGAGCTTGAAGGTGTTGATTCTGGAGCAGGGTCTTCTTTTTTGGATGGTGGTCTCTCAGTTCATGGCGATGTAAAACTAACTTGACTGTAGACAGTGTTCCAGCAGCTTCCAGTTCATGGGAGGCCTGCAAGGGTCTTGATGGTTCCTGGATTGTTCCTAACAATCCAAGCCAAATTTCTCTCAGATGAGGGTGACAGTTTAGTAAAGCTGCTACACTTCCTATTAACTTGTACTTGTCAAAGAAACCCTTTTTTATGTTGTGTACATAGACGCTACCAGCTATAGTCAGCCATGAAAAGTCACTAATAGGAAGTTAAGAGGCCTTTGCTTTGGCACGTTTGGCCAGGCCACCTTCTTCCATTGCTCCATGGTCCAGTTCTGATGCTCATATTCCCATTGTATTGGCTTTTGGTGGTGAACAGGGTCAGAAAGGGCACTCTGACTGGCTTTTGGCTCCATAGCTTCATAGCTGTGATGCACTGTGTGTTCTGACACCTTTCTGTGATAGCCAGCATTAAATTTTCAGCGATTTGTGCTACAGAAGCTCTTCTGTGGAATTAGACCCGATGGGCTAGCCTTTGCTCCCCATGCACATCAGTGAGCCTTTAGCACCCATGATTGCACATTAGTGAACATTAGGACAACCCTCTGGTTCACTGGTTTTCCTTCCTTGGAACACTTTTGGTAGGTACTAATCACTGCATACTGGGAACACCCCAAAAGGTGTGTGTGTGTGTGTGTGTGTGTGTGTGTGTGTGTGTGGGTGTGTGTGTGTGTGTGTGCAGTATATACAATGGAGTGTCTAAGCCTGTGGTGTCCACAGGGAAGTTCTTATTCTGTTAAAGAATGGCTGTTAACAAAAGATTCGTTAGTGGTTTTTACTTCACTCTGTCAACAATTAACAGGTTTCCTCTAACAAAACAATTCACTGATAAGAGATACAGGAACAGTCCTGAAAATATTATTGTGGTTTGGTTCATGTGGTTATCATGCAAAAAATGAAATTTGTAATGCCATTTACTGCAAATAATAACTGAAATGGGATCAGGAGAGTTTTATTTTTGCTAAAACTGCAAAACACACAAAGCTCCACATTTTTTATGTGCTAAATTGAGAATAGCCTACCCACCTACTGGTTTGTTGCTTTTTTTTTAGAAGGTGGGAGCATTACAGAGCACCTGAAGTAAATCCATGTGGACCCAGGGAGAACATGCAAAACCTCATACAGTAACTTGAGCTCAGGATTGAACCAGTTGCTGTATGTATGAAGCTACAGAAAACACTGCACATCCATTTAGGCCCTAAGTGCGAGAGAAATTACAGAAAAAGAAGACAAGAAATTACAGAATGCTTCAAAACTATATTTCACTATAAACCTCAGTTAGTGAAAAGCTTCAATATACAGATGATTTCGTAACACTTTTGTTCCATCTTACATCACATGCAGATTCCAAGCTTTAATGGTCTGCCACAACACAGACAAGTAGAATTTTTAATCATTTATTTATCAGTTATGAGTGCTCATATTCTATAATACAAACTCAGTTTGATACTACATACGTGTATTACGTACTTTATAGTTGAAATAGCACTTCTAATGTAGATTGTATCGTGTCTGGTTTCATTTAAGAGTGTAGGAGGGATCATGTCCAATCAATGAGTTGTCTGCACTGACTGTCCCTCTAGAGACTCTTCCTGTCTGTCTTCAGGCACACTGGACTGTACTGAGTAGAGGTCTGTGGTTTCTTGTCTGCAGGATACTTATCAAGCAGAAATGCAGCATAAAAGAGAAAGGCATATCAGAGTTATAGAAATAGGTTATGAATCCTTTAATGCAACCAATATTGCATGCATCATGCACGTGTAATATACGGTACCAGTCAAAAATGTGGACACTTCTTTTAATTCAATGTTTTTTCTTTACTTTTATTACTTAAAAGACACTTTGTGGTTTACAGTAACGATGGACTGTCATTTTCCCTTTTGGTTCTTGACATAATATGCATTACTACAGTTGTTGTAGGTTGGGGTGTTTGCTGTACCTGACTATACTGCCGACCCTACCTTGACGCAAAACAACTGATGATCTCAAACACATTAAGAAGGCAAGAATGAACTTTTGACAAGGCACCCCTGTTAACTGTAAAGCATTCATGGTGACTACCTCATGAAGTTGGTTAAGCTAATGCCAATAGTGTCATCAAGGTAAATGGTGGCTACTTTGAAGAATCTAAAATATCAAACTTTTATTTTGTTGTTTTGACACCTGTTTGTTTACTGCTGTAATAAAGGAAAAACTTAAAGAGTAATTATATGGGCAAAGCCTTCTTTTTGCATTTTTTACATGCTTCACTAATCAGAAAGATTTTTATGAAGTCCACATTTATAGAACATAGTGGGTCATTGTTGCATACTGTAATCCTGGATAATGACCCTTTATCCACTGGGAGCATTTGTGGGGAATTTAGCTTGGAAAAGAACCCAGAATTCATATTTCCCAGTGCCCCAGTGTTGCTAGTTGCAGTAGCTGAAATATCATACTTGCTAGCTGCTGACCCACTCAACTGACTTGGCTGTTATGGAGTCTATTAAATTATGACTAACAGAGAATTTGATTGAGCTTAATTGCCTACTATTTGAGTCAGAACAGCAATGACTGGTGATTATTCATGGTTAGAAATGGGCCACTCCTTTTAGCCCATAAAGCTTTCACATACATACAATGGAAATTCAATTTATTTTAATTAAACAGAAACTAATGCTTCGAATGTAATTCAAACAAGCCATGACCTTTGATCTGTAATCTAACTGTTATAATTCTTCAGCAGTGCTTGTTAAGAATAGGGAAGGTATCATGTATGTTTGCGCGATAAATAAAAATAGCAACTGTATGCTTGGATGTTAAATATTTTTGAGTCTGGGGCTGGGAGGTCTCACAGATAAAGTGTCAGATCAGATCAGTCCTGCTTGTCATGAAGTCCTAGGAACTGAATGTGAAGCTTCGAAATGTAGTTATTAGGAGGAACAAAGATGGAGAAGATCAATAAAACACTAGCAAAGCTTTTTAGAAACAGGAAATCCATTAGAACAATGTGGAAGAAAGTCAACCAAATATCTGCATTTAGGATGGAAATATATGCGCTATCAGAGCCAAAGCACAGTGAAAAAAATATGAAGGAATGGTTTGAAAAACAAGAAAGTTTGTGTTTTGGAATTGCATAGTCAAAGCCTGGATTTAAATCCTACTGAAAATCTGTACATGACCTGAAAATGCTGTCCAATACCATTCTTCATTTAATGTGGCAGAGTTGGAGAAAATTTAAACATTTGAGAAAACTCAAGTTTGTAATTGCTGCAAAATGCAAGTCTGTCTCAGAGAGTGAATACATATCAAGCAGTTTTTAGATTTAAAAAAATGTAAGGACATATAAAGAGATCATTTAATTTTATTTCTATAGGCAGTCACCATTCTAACATGCTTCAATTTGAATACAGCAAAACCAGAAATAATCATTGGAAGCTGAATAATTTCTGGAAGCACTGTGTTGTCATTGAGATAACAAAAGCAAAATAGAAAAAAATGGTAATTGCCCATTGATGGATTTGAGTAAACCTGTTTGGACTTTTTTTTGGTGGTGTTTTCACATGTTTTACTCACTACACCCTTCATAAAATTAGAACCATAATGTTTGATCTAGAACAGATGTCTGAAATGAACCTCTAGAAACAAGCAAGCTGTCTTTAACTAAGTATAATCAAACATGCTCATTTTTCTAACTTCAAATGAGGTTCATAATATGCAGAGTGGCTATGTTTTAGTCCACTGCTTTGCAGAGACAGACTGAGATAATGGGAGCTGTAGCTGGTGCTCATTGAAGTAGGATAGGCAGATCATGGCTGGGGTGTAATTAACATTGAGCTTGTATGGCAGCTTATAGTTGCCGGGGTGCAGTAATCACTGCTCTGTTTTACACTACTGCATGCTGTATGTAGGCATGCTCTAATCAGTGCTACTCACAGAATCAGTGGGATTGTACAGAGACAGCCTACGCATTGAGACACATACAACCAGTTCATCAAATAAACCACTTGTTGTGAGAGAGCTGTGAAGACAAACTGGAGTTTCTCAGCTTTTCATTTTGACAACATATCAACTTAACCTCCTAAGACCCGACTGTCCTCATATGAGGACATCACATTTTCTCCCAACTATATTGTGCATATCTCCTTGTAAGATCCTCATATGAGGA
>JAQMCW010000032.1:19569187-19579850 GCA_030068335.1 Chrysichthys cranchii | reverse complement strand
AACGGTATGACAAGAAAATCGCGTCAAACAATCTACAATAAATACCTGATTCTGAACGAGCTAGTCATGAAGTTGAATGCGTTCTAGCGCACTTTTATTAAAACCAATATAAATACAACAATGCATATATGAGCATTTATTTTCTGACATAGAAGAGGAAGCAGAGCTTCCCTTGTAGTCTTAGAGCAGCCGCCACTGCAGTGTACGCACAATATGAGTGCTGATATAGCATCTGGTAGTTCATCCAAATGGGTGGCTTTCCCTTTTTAAAAAAATGCATAATTCCCATTTGGAAATCAGTTATCCATATTGGTATAGTTGAAACTAATACCACTAATTCTATACTAATGTAATGCAGTCAATTCAATATACTGTCACACTTGTTAGTTGGACTGAATAAGCCTTTATTAAAGACAGTTTACTTATGGAAAAGGAAGCATTTTCAGAACGAGTATATCTTTTTTTTTAAGTGTATTGCACAGTATTGAAGTGGAAAGAATTGGTGCAGTGGACATATGCGGCTTAGAAAGATATGGATGCATTTTGCCGGTGAGAGATGTGTCGATGAGTGGGTTGAGTGCTAGTGTGTGGGTTTTAGAGGATTATTCCAGGAATATGAGATGAGTAGCTTCACAGTGAAAAGTGTGAGAGAACTTGTTTATCGCAGGGCAGTGGTACACAACATTTGGAAGTAGCTCTGAATAAGAACAACTGCCATGTGACTAAACGTAAGTGTAAATAATGCCAAAATAATGCCATTTTTAAAAGACATCGATGAGTTGCTGATACTTAGTAATGTGTCCAAGCATATTGACAGTCCACTGTTGCCACAAGAGTGTACAATAACTGACTCCTAATTTTTTTTAACAGTGATTACTATACATGTGAAGGATATGGTTGAAACCAATAATGCAATGAATGACACTGAGCATCATCATGGGCAGGGGGTAGCTCAGGGGGTTAAGACGTTTGCCTACTGATCGGAAGGTCGGGAGTTCAAATCCAAGCACTGCCAAGCTACCACTGCTGGGCCCTTGAGCAAGGCCCTTAACCCACACCTGCTCAGTTGTATAAATAAGATAAATGTAAGTCGCCCTGGATAAGAGCATCTACCAAATGACTGTAATGTAATGTAATGTAAATCATTGATTCTCATGCCTTGGCATCAGTAAGTTAGGTGATTCTAAAAAGACTAGCCAAAATAGTGCAACAACTCTCTCTGAAAGACTCAGTTTACACTAAGGACGTTATTACGTCCTAATAAGTGTTAGTCTATATATTGTTTGAACAGTTATACTGCTCAGGCTTTGAAAACAAACAGAGTCCTATTTCAGCATCTGACTGACAGTCACGAGCAGCTTTGTGTGTCTAAGCTGACTGATAATCGTCCCTGTCTCGATGGCCAGAGCTGAGGGTGATAAGCTTCAGGCTGTATAAATATTGCAAATGCAGCTTTGTCCTTAGATTGCCTTTTGGCAAGTTGGATATATCTAAGTAGTGTCATTTGCACTGCGACTGTTTCCAGGGACTTAAGCTGCCACACTGGAGGCCAAGTGGTTTACATGTTGCCTTAGTTGTGGCTGAAGACCTAATCATTGAAATAGGTCCATGTGAATTAAAGCATTTTTAATTATAAGTGTGAAATAATTACTATTATTTTTCTTTAGGCTATGAGTCTTGATGTTATGAAGACACAAAAGTGTTTGCTAATGTGATTATCTTATTTTTATCAATATTCTTCAGAGCCAGGGACAATGATGTTTGCTGTCTACTGTTTTGTAATGTTTGGTGAAACATTCTGACTCTGGCTCTTGGAAAAAAATCATATGGAACTCCAACATTGAACCAATCATGACAAAGAGGTGTCTCCACCCAATTGTTGGTCACATTACCTACCAGATCTTTCACTAGAATTCAGGTGTTCAGGGCATGACCTTGGAGAAATGACTTTGGGATAAATTTGTTTAAAGTTTGAGTTTCAAAACAACCGTAGGTGAATTGCAAGTTTAAGGAAACCATGATGGCTCTATTATGCTGTGTTTTGTTTTGTTTTTTTGCTGGTATGGTTTGGGTCCAAGTAATATATTTGGGATTTTTTTCCACTTTACCATAAAGAGGCCAATTAAACAGATGAACAGGTTTTGTTCTGAGCAAGTGTATGTGGCTGAAAGGTCTTAAGGGAAACACAGTAGGACTTTCTTCTCAGTTTGGCACAGGCTTTTAGGCATCCCACCTCTTTTACACTAGCCAAGATTCTGCAGGAATCCTACTCAGACTAAAGGTCAGGACTCCTCAGGACTCCAGCATTATTAGCATTCAAACACACGATCAAATAACAGTCAAATAAGGATAGGACAGGATGCATGTAAACCTATTGTCCTCCTTAGGTGAAGGATGAGAAGAAAATTCAGGAGGTGGTGGACCTTACAGACTATGAGAGGTCTGAGGAGCTTCGTAAGGCCAAGAGTCGGACCAAGAAAAATCACAGCAAGTTTACTCTGCTGTGCGCCCGCCAACCAGGCAACACGGTGAGTAATGCAGAGTCTCTTGGCTTATGCTCAGAATGGGCTGGTGATCAGAAGAAAACAAGGGGAAAAAAACCATTGCAAACTACATCATCCAGATATTCAGTGGAAATACTGACACGCTCCAGTTCTCAGATTTCAAGGAGAAGATAAGTTTTAAGTAGTGAGACCACAAACAAGAATTGATGCACACTTTGTCATCATCTTGTACGAGGTAATTAGCTTTCAGTAAGATCGCTAATCGCCTTTCTCAAGTCCTCAGTCATCCTGTTCATGTGACAAGAGCACTGTCCTTCAAACCAAAACACATCTTATGTCAGTACTACCACACAAATGCTATCCCCAACATCAGCTGTTATTTCAGCTGATTTTAACTGGTCACATGTTCAGCATTAAGGCTGATTGAACAGAATCCATCACAGAAGCAGGTGGTTAATCCAAAAGCCTGAGGTGAATCAGTCAGTAGCAGACGCCACCACATGGTCAATGCGGTGACTGCTTTAAAATCCAAGGCACAGGCTCTGGAGGAAATGACCAACACTGCTGATCTTCTCTTTCTGTGCCAAGTTGCAGATCATAAGACGGGACTAGTTGGCTGTGCACATTTCTGTTGCCCAGGTCCGTTGGTGTTGCAAAACTACTTAGACAGCAGTAAAGTACATATGCTGTAAAGCACAACACAAAGGCTACACTATGGATCTTGACAGCACTGAAATATGCAAAACTGAAGCAGTGGAATTTGTGTAGAATGCTGCAGTCTCAGGAGATTTACACTTGGAGCACTTGGAGTTTTGCACCATGATATTGTAGCTTCTTGCTTCGTTTTTGTTGCTTGTGTAGATTGGAACTTGACCTACATGACCCTATAGGTTCTGTTTTTTTTCTTTTGTGGGTGGAAGGATAAGTTTCAGTTTAGTGTCAGTATAGTGCTAAATTGGTTGTGTGTATGCCAGTTGTTTCCTTTTTGCTCTCGGTAGATATTTTTGTGGTTAAAAATACACACACTGTAAAAATCTTGGTATTTCTGGTTCAAAATTGTTCCTGCTTGGAGTCGAATTTAACACATGCTAAAATAATAGACTATTCCTTCTGTCTACTAACTCAATCCATTATATTCTGACAAATGTAATTCGGACTGAATTATATTCTCTCTAGCAAATAAGAAGGCACAACTAATTTTTTTTTGCAGTTGTATTATAACAGCCATCAATACATCCTGCAAAAAATGAATGTGAATGCCAGACTCGGCAAATTAATTACTATCACAAGAAATTAGACAAGGAATTTATATAGTGTTGATATGAAAATGCTGCTATCCAAAAGTACTCACAGATGTGAGCAACCACTGTGAAAAGTGTATTGGAAGACAGAAAACACATTTGTTATGCCAGTCAGCAAGTTTATTTTTTTTTCACTGCTACATTATTGCTGGGAAATACATAAGCACACCCTGTATGCGAAATCTAAATGTATTTATAAGAAAAGCTTACTGCTAATGCATACTCCGGTTAAATGAAATGAAGGAAGTTCATTTGACTGGATATTACCTAACCTATTTTATTTGTTCTGATCTGTGAATAAATAACACAGAGGTGATCTTATGCTTTATTACTGCACTTGCACAATGACCATAATATTAGGAGCTTTTAATACGAGATGTATTTAAATAAGTAAACACCTTACTAGAGTGGTACTAGATGCAACATGAAATATTCAAAAGCTGCTCTTTGAGGTGTTGATTTATCAGCGATGTTTGCATCTCCTCTAGGTTCCAAATCTGGTCTTCCTGGCTGTCAGTCCAGAGGAAAAAGAGTCATGGATCAATGCCTTAAACATAGCCATCACCAGGGGCAAGAATCGCATACTGGACGAGGTGAATTAAACCTGCAAGCACAAACATGCACACATATATCTGCCTCTGATGTTTCTTTTCTAAAGATGTACCGAAAATACTGAAGAGTACAAACGCACATTGTTGCCCTCACATCCCCTATTTTTCAAGTGAGGTCATTTCCATTTTCTTTGAAGGTATCTGTAATTAGTAACTGAAATGAGCTGAAAGATGCAACAGCTAAATACACCAGATCTATGTATAACCTCTGACTCAAAATGGCATGTGAGAGGTTTTTTTTTCCCCAGCTAAACTGTCCATTTCTCAGCTTTAGTAGCAATGACTACACCTATTATATGATATGTACTGAGAAGCAAAATGGCTCCGACACGGTGCTCCCATAGGAAAAAAAATCTTGATTTGAGAGAGCCAGAGGGAGCATTCATAGTTG
This sequence comes from Chrysichthys cranchii, assembly GCA_030068335.1. NCBI lineage: Eukaryota > Metazoa > Chordata > Actinopteri > Siluriformes > Claroteidae > Chrysichthys > Chrysichthys cranchii. The sequence continues at coordinate 19,575,043 of JAQMCW010000032.1, read as the reverse complement.
AGTCATCGTTGTTTGTCAATTGAGGAACATCACCTGACTGGCATGAAAACTTTCCACTAGAGCCGACTTGCTACTTGTACTTCTCATAAACTCATCAGGAGAGGAAAGCATGGAGAGGATGGAGTCAGCACACAAAGCCAGGTCTGCTGTGAACAGATTGTCCCTGTAATCTTGGAGTTAAACCTCAGAGACTGCAGTTTTACACATGACTGTCTTTACACTAGCACAAAGGCTATATGGGCTTAGCATAACGCTTCCTCTTATACTGCTCTTTGGCATATTGGTTGCAGTCATGAAATGCTTTAAACTGGGCTTTAGATTATTATGTGGAACAGCAGTGTGTTCAAAATATTTTCAGAGTTAACCCCTATTTCAAATAGGCTAATAATGGCGATTATATAGAATCTGCTAATTTACTAATCTACTTATTGAATGTATGAATTTAGTTGACGGTATGCCGTGCAGAATGTAAATACATGCAAAATAAATTGTGATATTAAATATTTTTCTGAGATTACATTTATATGTGGTTATTATAGTTATTGTTAGTGGTCAAATATGGGATATTTTTACGTAATGCCAATGCATGTGATTGATCTATTCTAGTCCTCACATGTCCCTTTGGCTAACTTTCCAGGTTACAGTGGAAGGTGAAAACTGTTTGATTCATCCCACGCGAGACCGAGCTAAAATCCCACACACACGCCGACTTCCCACCCGTGGGCACCTTTTGGCTGTGGTGAGCTGTCTTAACACTAAAGCTCCTCTATGTTCTTAAATAGCTAAGAACTGTTAGCATGGATGTTATGTTCAACGCATTTTCTTAAACATTTTTAACCAGAACTTGCTAGTATATAAAGCTAGTTTCTTTCTTTATTTAATTTGGTTGTTTTTATCTTTTTCAGGCCTCAACATCTACTTCAGATGGTATGCTGACGCTTGACCTCATTCAGGAAGAAGATACGCCATCTCCCGAGGCACAGGACCAGAAGAAATCTGCAAACAGAATGGACACCTGTAAACCTCTGCCCGACTGCGAGGCTACAGTCAAGTCTCAAAGCCTTCCACGTAAAAGTGAGAGCTCTTGGACCTGGTGCGAGAGCCAAGCACAAACGCCCAGGGCTGGAAAGAAGTTCCAGACCACGGACAAGAACCGCTGCGCCTCCATGGATGAGATCCTCTCTCACTCAGACACTAAGAGATCAATCCCTCACTGCTCAGCCTCAGCCCCCGCACACTCCGTCTGCCAGCTGCAGGAGCTCATCTCTTTAAAACTGGAGAGAACTCAGGAGCTGCTGTGTGAGGCGCGAGGTCACAAGCAGGGTCATGGTGCAGATTCCGCCCCTGGCAAGGAGGCGGAACGCCTGCTGGAGGAGGCGGCAAGTGCCTGGGGGCAGGCCAGAGACGTGCTCGAGGACGTGAAGGAAATCAGAGTGCTGTGCAGGCAGCTGGAGGAGGTCTCCTGCCCCAGTGACAAGCTGAAGAGCCCACAACAAAATCAATACAGGAAGAGCATGATGTGAAAATGTGGACAAGTTGATACAATGAAGTCTGGCGATGCAGCTAATAGACCTAAAAAAAAATCATAAAAATGTAACTGCGAGACTGATCAATATATTCGATTTGGACAGAAATGCCTCTAACTCGTCAGGCTACACACCTTCAACATTGTCCCAGCTTGTCAGGCGCTTTGTAAAGCTAATGTCCTCCTTAGTGTTTAAAAAGTGTTTAAAGACACATTCACTTACTTCTCTGTCTTCTCCTACCTTCTACAATTGTTTTTATATTACAAAACCTTTAGCAATCTCACCCAGGATCCTCTGATGTCATGACACTTATAGCACATAACAAAAATCACTGAGAGACCTTATTTATTTTGCATAAATTGTTCAGTGGTGATTCCACCCTATGCCTGATTTTCATGACTCTCACAACTGATTTCATACTAAATGACGTTACAAGACAGTTAGCATGTGTGTAAATGTTTAGATAATAGTCTTGTTTTATGACAGCTGACACTATGTAGAAGGTTATCCAAAGCCAGAAACAAAAGGTTTGCCATAATCCAGTCATGATGATATTACAGAAAGTGCATGTTGTAGCCATTGTGAAATTCTGTCTGCTCTACAAAATCCTGATTTGTTGTTCCTCTTCCCTCAGTGGGAGTGGCAGAGTGGAACCAATAATGTATACTCCCTGGCCACTTTCACAGGGACACATGGACACCTGTTCAGCCTAATGTGGCAGCAGGGCAATGCATAAAATGCATGCCGATTTGGGTCAAGAGATTCAGTCAATGTGCACATCAAGTACTAGAATTGGGGAAAAATATGATCTTGGTGACTTTGATTGTAGGCGAATTTTTGGTGCCAGATGTACTGGGTTGACATCTGAAACTGCTGATGTCCTGGGATTTTCACGCAACAGTCTTTGATGTTTATACAGAAGAATGCAAAAACCAAAAAAGAAAAACAAACCAGAAACAACTTCATCGTCTTCTGCCACTTAATCCTGTTAAGGGTCGCAGGGGGAAGCTGGAGCCAATCCCAGCTGACTTCGGGCGAGAGGTGGGGAACACCCTGGGCGGGTCGCCAATCCACTGCAGGGCAACACACAGAGACAGACAACCATTCACACTAACATTCACACCTACAGGCAATTTAGTCAATTAGCGTAATATCTCCTCTGTACATGTCTTTGGACTGTGGGAGGAAACCCACGCAGACACGGGGAGAACATACGAACTCCACACAGAAAGGCGCCCGTGTCGACCCCAGGGATCGAACCCTGGACCTTCCTGCTGTGAGGCGACAGTGCTATCCACTTAGCCACTCACTGTAGGCTGAGATGTTGTAGCCTATCTTAGAGACTGCTGTGCGTGAAAATCCTAAGAGATCAGCAGTTTCTGAGAAAAAAAAAACGCAAACCAGCTTCTTCACCATGTCTGGCAACAACAACTATAACCCGGGTAAAGTCACTGAGATCCCACAATTGCATAAAAGAACAGGGGTATAGATGTTTGTGGCTGGTGAGTGTATATCCGTCCATAATATATGGCTCATGCAGACAGAGCTTCACTGCTGCTCTGCTATGTTGTTTTTTTTGCTGCACTGAAAACCAATATAGCATAGGTCAGGGTATTTGAGTGGTAGCTCTAACGCTGCTGTCATGGAGTCCCTTATGAAGTGGATTGATATGGAAGAGCAAAGCATCCCAAGCAGTGGAGCTACTGAGAAAACCTGCCACAATGTGAAGGTTTTATTTTTCTACTTCATACACTGGAACGGCTTTGGTTCACTGAGGATGGAAATATCCAAGGCTCTGGACTTTATGGAGCTGTGCGAGTCTTTGCTGCTTCTCTAATGTTTTCCTAATAATGCTCAGCACACATGGACTATTATGTACGTATAGGACATCAGTATGTACACAGAATAATTCAGATGCAGCCAACAGCACTGTGGCCATGGTGAAGAGGCTCGCTGCTTACTTGCAGAAGAAAGCCGACGTTGAATTTTCTGATGTTTGCTAGCTGTGTACTTTTTCTGCGAACTTTCTTTCAAATTAGGTGGACTCAAACTTGAAAAAGCCATGTGTAGATATAAGGTCAGGAATACAGATAAAATCTGGTGCCAGTGTTGCTGTAGGTTCTGGATGGAGGAAGAGATAGAACTGCCATTAGATCTGAAATTCAGTGTTTGTGGAAGCTTGAAAGCTTAAAGGAAAAGGATACTAATCTCAAATTTGCACTATTGAATGCTGTAAAACTGAAGTGAAACTGGCAAGCTGGTACTTTTTTTTCTTTTACCCCTTAAGACACTGAGCAGACAATCTAACAGTAGCTAGCTCATAGTCAGTTATCTAAAATGTTGATACAAGGATAAAAAAAAATGTTTCAAATGCTGCCTTAGTGTACTTTCCAAGGGCACATGCATCTTGCCTGTCAGTTTCAGAGACATTTGTGTTTTCCACTAATGAAATTTCACCTCTAAGTTGCCTGAACCAATAAGAGGTGAGATGTGCATTGGCACAGAGGCCTTTACATTAGACCTGAATTGCTTAAGTGAATCTCTGCAGATAGAAAACTATGCAATATTGCATACAAGCCTGAAATCAACAGGCATCAAGATTTACTGGTGATGTAAAGTGTGGTACTGTAACAGACCAAAGGGTATGTGCTGCCAGTATCTAATGTCTTGTTTTACAGTTAGTAGCTCGTTAACGTGTTTGCACAATTCTGTAGGTATGATTTTAATCCTGTTCTGTAATTTAGACCTGATTACAACAGTGTTATTTTTTTGTACATTTTATTGTAAAAATGCATTTTTCTAGCATCAGTAAAAATATTCTAGTAAGGTTTTTTTTTTTCCCCCAAAATGATTGACTTCAATACTGCTTACCTGGACAAAAAGCTCAGATCGCATTGCTTGGATCTGAGGCACTATGGTGTGTTGTAGAAAACCTTTTAGCAATTTAAAATGTAACAAAGCACAATATGTTTTAAGGCACCCCCTGCTTTTTTGTTTCTATAACAGATACAGAACTAATTATTTTTCCTTTCTATAAGCATTGTTAATGCTGCAAAGTTGCCAGTAATTTCGGCATCTAACGTGAACATGTAACATCAGTGGAATCAAGTTATGACTAGAAGCCATTTTCCCTCACATCTGCCAGACCCTGAGACACATTATTCCATTTGGTTATAAACAAAATGGACCACAGAGAGGGAACAAATTGAAATAATTTAACATTATACAGGCTGCAGACAGATTGAAGCCCACAGCTAAATAATGTGCACCATTATATCCCGTTTACTTAATTACACTGCAAAAAAAGACATCTTAGCAAGTGAAAATATCACGAGTACAGTCAAATTGATCTTGTATTTCCCATTATAACATGAAAGTAAACTACATATATTATCTCAAATTAACTTATTAAGTTTAAGCTTGAAGTAATCTTGTTCTAATGGCAGATACTTCTAAAGCATCTAAACAGGCTGAAAAATCTTATAATAATTTCATAATAAGAAGAAATATTAAATGCATTTGCAATTTCACTTACTAAGATATTGCTAGAAAGTGTGACCATATAATGCTAAAGGATTTCTTGTATTCCAAAATCCTTCATGTAAGCCATATAACGTACCAATGGTAACAATTTCTCTTGATTTTCTCTTGAGTGTTTAATTTTATTTTTATTACTGAATGAATGAATGAATGAATAGCTCTGGGCTGATTTGTCAGATCTGTGGTTCCAGGAGAGGCGTGAAAATCTTTCATTTATTGGACACATGAATACACTGTAGTTCAACTCTGTCTCTGTTTTATTTTCTAAAGTTCAATGTACTAGAATAAAAAGACGGTTGTGTTTATAGATTGTTTTACTGTGATTGTAGAGCAGTAAGTGTCGGTGCAGGGGGGTTTAAATGTTAATCATGTTTATTCTCTGGACTATCTCTGATTCTCTGGTTGATGTCACACCTTTGCTGAGATGCCATGCAGGCACAGACTGCTGGAAATACCTCAGAAATGCAGCTATGTACCTCGAAAACCTTAATCGTTTAATTTTACCTGCTTAGTGTTTTGTAAAAATGATGGTGTGTCCCCTCAAGTCTCCTTAGCTATGTGCTTCAGGTATAAGCATCGTTGGATGCATGTGGTTACGTGTGAATACATAAATGTAGGTGTTGCACTTATTTTGTGATGCTCAGGATTGGTGAATCTCTGATATACTTGAGACAGACCACTTGTGCAATTAAAAAGCATTCTGACTACATAACCACATTTAAATACTGAGTAAATGTCTGTTTCTTCCATTCATAGCAATATCAACAATATTCTGCCCTTGCAGAAAAAA
>JAQMCW010000032.1:19545354-19559515 GCA_030068335.1 Chrysichthys cranchii | reverse complement strand
TTTTTTGGGACCTGTAGCAGGCACCAAATTTGAAATGTGCTCATTTAGTGGATAAAGGTGTACAATTTCCCAGTTTGAACATTTATGTAATCTATGTTCTGTTGTGAATAAAATATTGGCTCATGTGATTTGAAAGTCTTTTAGTTTTCATCTCATTTTATTCAACTTTAAAGAACGTCCCAACTTTTCTGGAATTCGGAATGTAACAATAAAATGTGCAACAGTGTCCACAAAACATGAAAGCTAGGTTATTCAATGTTGGGCCAGGTATATGAATAAAGTGTGGGGTTTTAAAGCATATTTATGAACGTAAGTAGACACGGCCTGTAAAACAGACCTGGAGATACGGACCTATGATTTTAGACTGAAGACTGGAATGCTGATTAAAATTGAACATACATATACAATGTGTGATGAATCTAAAAATGTTTCAGGTCTTAATTGGCCACTGATACAAGGATTGACTCAAAATGCTGAAATGCATCACCCAGTGTAGAAAAATACTTGAATGCTCTTTCAAATGCTCAGAAACGTGTTGATGTATTTTAAAAAGTTTTATTATTCCAAGCATTGCTATTGACTTCAGAGAACACAAACAACAGCCTAACAAATATAACAGCATATTGGTGCTTATAAATAACATTAATTTACAGTGAAAATGAGCAAAGGGGCTAATACTTTTTTACTCTTTCTTTGAGTCAGTGGAGATGGATGTTTAGCTAAACTGTTGGGCCTGCTTGATTTAGACACTGGGTAATACATTGATGTTAGGTCTATTCTTTTTTTCTTGCAGGTAGGACTGAATAATTTCCAAAGGCAACTAAAAAAGGAGCTGTGATAGTGGATCTGCCAGGAACATGCATGAAAGCAATCATAATGATCATCAATATTACAACTGCAGTAAGGCAGGAGCATATGAAGAAGGAAACCAACAATCTTAATTGCATTAATGGAGATCAACTGGCCAGGGCACTGAAGTTATATTTATTATAACTTCTAAAGTTTGACTGCTCTAAAAAGAATAAACAGAAGAAAGTTCTAGTAATTTCCATTTAAATTGGAGTCTGAGACAACCTGTAGCTCTGCCTCACTTGACACTTCTTGCTTCTGCCAGAGAGAACAGAAGATAGCTCAACAAAAGTCCTGCTCTTGCATGAGTCTTTTCTGTAGCAGGAAGATGTTTGAAATGGCTTCATTGCTGCAGGGTTCTTTTTACGCATTTGCCCACGAGCCACATAAGAGTGCTTAGTACTAGCTTTGTAGTACTGTCCTCTGAATCCAACCTTTTAATCTTCTTGTCCATAGCCGCTTCACTAAAACAGAAATGGAGTCAACCTATCCATTTACAACAAGCTCTGACACCACAGAGATGTGAAATACTCCAAGGAGGGTTTAACTTTGGGCTTCCAAACACAAGCCAAAGGTGATTCCTGATTTTGGTCCCATAGAGCCCGTCAGTTCTTCAGCAGTGGGTAAATCTTCAACACAAACAAAACTATAACTAGTTTTCTGAGTGCTAGTGGTGGGTGGTATACTGGTAGAATTCAGATACCAGTAGAAACTGGTAGGTATTTGGAGAATGTTTTGCAGTGTTGCATGACAAAATGGGGCATGTTGGAACTGAAGACAGATATAGAAGTGTAGTGTCAGACCACACTTACCATGATTTCGAACACAGATGCCCAAGTGTGAATTTGACATACCTTGTGTCTCATGCATAAATCTTACATAAATTCAGCTCCCAGATGAATGAAAGAGCAGCTGTTCATCTCTCAAATCCATAAAACAAAGGAGAGAAATATGCAATTAACTTAATATGATTCATGTTACATTAAATGAGCAATACTTTAATTACTTCAGGATTGGTTTGGAGCAACTCAAATATTTTCCCACAACATTTTGATCCTTTTTTAATTACAGTTTACATAATAGCTAAAAACATTCAGTTCTTTGTTTGTGAAGGTTAACTACGTAAATGACTGAAATGCTGAACCAAAATACCACCATATAATATTCAGGCTACATCTCACTAGCATAAGAAATCCAATTTTAAGCCTCAATAACCAGCCTCATCTTAGTGATAGGCAGTTAATGCACTTCACTTCCAAGTACAAACATGGCTTAACAGATAAGTCTCTCACTAAAGAGCTCATTATAAGCAAATCCCTGCAGACTTGCTCTTACTGACCTGATTCTGTAGTGGAGGCATTGTGGCTCTTTTTAAATATTCTGAAGTGGGGAGAGCGATTAAAAGACTCTAGCTATGCTCTATGCTCCCTCACTTCTCACGCTCACCCACTGAGTGAGCTATCTGCTTGTAGGCCTCCCGCAGAGCCTTCATGTCACTTGCCCTGTTCTGACCATATGACTGTTCTAGATAGTGACAGTGAGTGAAAGATAGAGGAAGATATAGATAGAAGATTTCTCATTCAAATGTGCCACCCTGTTAGCTAGCACACAGTCACATTTTTTTTTAGGGAAGTGGACAAAAAGTGCCAAACACAAGAGTGTTCATCTGGGCCACCTCTACTGTTGACTTCATAATACTCAGCCAACCATATGGGGACTTTAAGTGAGAGTTATGTGAAGTCTTCAATGATCCCGATTCTGAAACTGGAGAGAGACTATTGTCACTAGAGCAATTTAAATAAACTGCTGTTTACTATGAACAGTTTGTACTTCGGCTGCAGAAAAAATATGGAATAGGCCAGGGCTAAAGACAGCGTTCATACATCCCAAACCAAACTACACAATGCAGAGACAATTCTCTCGCACACAGTTCATCCAGCTCACTATTTGCAAGAACAATCTGCTCATAACTGCCACTCATCTTGAGGGACACTGAACCAGTGGCAATTGCTCAGGTCAGTTTCTCCTCAGATGAAAAGGAACATTGTCAGGAAGCTGACAGGAAGCTTATAGTAGTACAGACTTTTAGTACAGTAACTAAAATAAGCACTCTTTACAACCATGGTGAGCAGAAAAGCACTTCAGAATGCACATCCAATCTTGAGGTGGACGGGCTATAACAGTAGAACATCACATTAGGTTCCAGACTTGTCAGCCACAAAGAAGAGTCTGAGGCTACCATGGGTACAGACTCAAACAAACTGGACTGGAAGGCTGGAAAAAGACCAGAAGTGTCTTTTTTCTAATCTTCAACTGTCCAGTTTGAATGAGACTGTACCCATAGTAGACTCAGACTCTTTGCTGACACGAGTGGAACCAAATGTACTCACTGTAGTTGTCTTTGATTATGATACCTTCATCCCTGTGGAGGTTGCTGTTGACAGCACTGTCTGGTTTTTGGGTTCGTCTTCACAGATCCCACAAGGTTTCTATCATCAATTGCTGTGGTTTTCTTTGGCTGCCCCATTTGATGTCTGGTGGTTTCTTTTTTTTTTTTCAGGACTTTCCTAATTGTGATGTTTGCTATAGCCAGTGATTGTACAATGGCTCTGATGGACATTCCTGTTTTTCTCCCAAAGACAAATCTCTGGTCTTCGTGCTGGTTTAGCCTTTTTAACAACACATGCAGTCTTTAGAGGCAAAATGCAGCGTTCAAACTAAGAGGAGATATTCAGAGTTATTAATTCTTTAAACAGGGCAACAAGAAACACCTGTCAGTCATGGGTTCCTATATTTTTGAACACTTAAAAAAAATGGGTGGATTTAAATATAAGGTGGCATCTTCTAAGTTGTTTAACACATATCAGGAAATAAATTTTTTCAATTTCGTATCTGTATCACATACATGATGCGTAAAAGATGTCATTCATGGTCTCAGACACCAAATCAGTAGTAACCCAACTGTTTGAAATATAATAGTAGAACATACAAAGCGGTTTCACTTCGGATTCGCTCCACATATATAGGGCTCATGAATATCCTCTAGGCTTGTGGTGTGTCAACTCCGTGTGCCCCAGTTCACCTGCCATTAGCCTACAAAAACAATGTCACAAAAACAATGGTTATGGACGAAACCATGTTGAGGTCATGTGAAAGCCAATTGCCTGATGGATATTTTTAGAAATACCTTTTCAGAGCTCAATGTTCTACTCTTGGACTTGCTCGCACCAACTGCATAAAGCCTTCAGTCTAGCATCTATCAGAGGTTTTAACAAATTTAAGTTTTCTTAAAAGAGGAAATGACTGCTGCTCAAATTCAACTGCTTGCTTATTTATTTTTATTTTGCTGTGCTATAAAGCTAGTAATGCTTCTAAACCTGTCTTGCACTGTAATTCTGGTTTCTCTTTCTAGCTGAAGCTCTTTCACATGGAAGGAGAATGCTTTTACTAGGCTCAGTAGTGTTATGTATAGCAACAGTACTCAAAAGATAAACATTCTGTTGTCTTGACTGCTTTTTATTCTTGTCTGCTTTTTTGTGTTTCAATTTTTGTGAAGAAAAAAAAAAAATTGGTTGTTCTTGGAACTGTAGTAAATACATTCAGCAGAAATGTTTTCCACATGGAATTTCAGTCATCAACCTCCAATACTTGCAGTAGGCTTTTGATCAGTGCTATTAGAAAATTTGTCAATTATTTAAAAAAGTTTGAAATAATTTTAATGCTTATTTTACATCAATAACATTAATTTCATAATAAATTAGGCAATGAGAAATATCAACATGATCAGGTTTTCAACAGTTAAGAACAGTGGCTTCACATAAATGGTATCCATTTTTTCTGAGGTTTACCAAGAGACACCTCTTTGCTCCATTGTCACTGAGTGACCGCATAAAAAGGATTCCTAGTACTTACAACTTATAGCAAATATGTCATCACTGTAATAGAAATAAACATTAAGGTCTGTACACAGATGCATTCCATATGCAACAATGAACTTCAAGCACATTGCACTGCTTGTTTTGTAGCAGACTTCACTGTTATGCAAATCACATGGCATCTAAATTCAAATCCTTGTGTTAGGTCTCACTTCAGTACTGCTCATCAACACACCTGCCATATAAATAATGAACTGAAATTCCTCTTGTTCAAAGCAAAGTGTGGTATGTAGGACAGTGTTTGGTTCATGCACAGACCCTCTTTGAAAAATTAATCAAAAAATGTTTTCATCTTTTTAATCAGTCTCTTATAAGGTTGGCCTGCAGAGGTTCACATTTGGAATTTGGTTCATTTATCTGATAAAGAATAATTTCGGGTGAAGTTTGGTATAGTACTGAAACATTGTGTCACAAATGTTGAGCATAAATTACTTTGTAAAGTATCTCTAATTTGCTTACAAATGCTTTCAAACAAAGATACAGAAGCTGAAACTCAGCTCAAATAAAAATTACTTAATGCTGAACCAAGTAACAGACGTGATGGGATATAAGGAAGCAACTTGAACTAGTCCACTGTGGTTACTTTAATAAACTTGGGTTTATTTACTAAATTTACAAAGAACGCACAACAATCTCTTTAAGAAAACAAACATTGAATGGGAGAAAACATTAATATCCAGCACACCCTAAAATGGACGAGTATAACTCACTCAGTCTGTATGCATTATTTATTTACTGTGGACAGTGCTCACTACAGTATTCAAGTGGCTTTATATTGCATTGTAAATAGTATCCTACAGACCTGAGTGTAGTGCTTGGTTATATAAAGAATCCTGTATCAGGATCTGAGAGGCTGGTGTACACAGCCAGTAGCAGAGGGGTACTGTGTGGCAGGAATCACCACACCTTGTTTCTGCAGCTCTCGAAGCACATCCAGTATGGAGTCCAGCTCCTGTCTGAAGGTTTCTAGCTCGCTGCTCTTCCCCTGTGCAAGTCTCTTCCAGCGTGTTACCTCCGCCTGTTGCTCCTGCTCCACCACTAAGCGTGTCTGAGCAATCAACTACAACATGAAGGACAGTAATCAGTTTGTGCTTTGCGTCTGTATGAATGTAGATACAGATTTGATGAACATACCTGATGAAGTTCTTGCTCACGGTGATTGTATCTGAGCTCCATTGTATGGATTTTGTGCTCTAAGCTGGCAAAGTGTCTTAGCTCAGGACTGTGGGCCTCTTTTGCCTGCTTCAGCTCTTCTAAAAGCTTAGTCAGCTACTCACGCATGCACACAAACACACACATGCACACACACAAACACAAATGAGGTCAGGGTAAAAGTTTACCCTCACTTGAGAGTACTTGATTTAGTATTAAATTAAGATTGGCTAATGGCAAATATTTTTGGTTGATATACTTTTTCACTGATAAATCATTTAAAAATGTTGCACAAATCAGAGCCTTTCAGGTAACCATGCACAAATAACTATTAAATCTATTATTAGTCTTAGATTATGTGGAACACCCACAATATAACCCCTTGTGAATGACCTTTTAAGAGACAAACACTAACATATCAGAAGGGGCATTAATAAAACAGATGATTTGCCTTGCAGGTGGCACTACTGCCAATGAAGTGTTATAGAAAATTATTATAACCTTCTGACCAATCAGATTAAAGAATTCAATAGTGCTGTGGGATAAATGTGTGTCTACATCAGCTCAGCCTTTGTAGATCTGACCTTCTTGTTAAAAGCTGCAATATGCTAAGGGAAAGTAGCAATTGTTCTATTACTGAGCTCATCAATATCAAATACAAATTTACTAAATATAAATGTATAAAATCATGAATGAGACTATCTGCACCTCTTTAATACACAGCCTAAAAATGAGAGGAATAAAGGTAAAAGACCCTGGAAAGTACTTTAACAAGAGACATAAAGAATGAGGGGAAAATATAGAAACGACAAACAGTGAACAACTACTAAAGACTTTTCAATGATGGACATGAATTTGATGACCTGGCTCTGTAATGTTTCCTCTCTGCGTTTAGACAAAGTAAGAGCTTCTTTAGTTCTTTGTAGCTCCTTCAGTTGCTCACGCAAATGCAGTACCATGACCTGAAAAACCACACACACACACACACACACACACACACACACACACACACACACACTACCATGACCTGAATTACACATACACACACTTCTGGAAAAAAATAAAAGACCACTTCAATTCAAGAGGCCATTTTATTTCAGTAGCTGTGGCAGAATTCCAACATAAGCACACCCTTCTTACTTTACTTAATGAGGTACTGATTAGGTGAGCACCTGAACCAACTCTTATTTAATGATTAAAAGTATGCACACTGCTATGGTTATCACTATCCTCTTGCAATAGGACCAGTTTGGATGGCAAACACAGTGCTAGTAGTACCTTAAATTAACTGGAATACAAAAATAGCTTTTCATCATGCCAAGAGAGTTAAGAAAGGTTGAGTGTGAAAGGTTTTAATTCTAGCTTTCCTTGTGAAGGAAGACAGTGAGTGCCAAGTCGCTTCCATCTTAACTTCAAAGCCAGCAGTTCATAAGAACAAGGTCAAACAACAGACACTGAGGACAACAAAGCTACAGACTGGCAGTGGACAAAAAACACCACTACTGCCCGGGATGGTCGTCGATGACTCCTTCCAATATCACTCAATTATAGCATGCCATCAAGTGATGTGCAAAAAGAATGGTAAACGGCAGCTGGGGTTAAGTACATGGTACGGACAGTTCAAAACAGGCTATTCCAGGTGGGGCTGAAGTCATACAAATGTAGAAAAAGCTCATCAGTGAGAAGCAAAGATGAGCCAGGCTGAGGTTCCGTAAAGGTCATAAGGACTGGACCGCAGAGGATTGGAGTAAGGACATCCTTGAGGAGTAAAATTTTCTCTTCCCCACCAATTCACCTGGCTGCTTGTGTTTAGATGGAGACCTACAGAGGCCTACAAGCCACAGAGTCTCACAACCACGGTGAGATTTGGTGGAGGATCAGTGATGAGCTGTGGGTGCTTCACCAAGGCTAGAATGGGGCAGATTTTTGTTTGTGAAGGATGCATGAATTAAGCCATGTACCAGGTTATCTTGGAAGAAAACTTCCTTTTTTCTGCTCTGACAATGTTGCCTAACTCTGAGGATTGGTTTTTCCAGCAGGACAATACTCCATGTCACACAGTCAGGTCAATCATGATCAAGACCCTGTCATGGCCAGCCCAACCTCCAGACCTAAACCCCATTGAAAACCTCTGGATTGTGATCAAGAGGGAGATGGATGGTCACAAGACATCAACAAAGTTGAACTGATTGCCACTCCCAGTGCAAAAATTCAAAATCACCCAAGAGCAAAATGAAAGACTGGTGGAGAGAATGCCAAGTCGCATAGATGCTGTGATAAACGTCAGGGTTATTCCACCAAACATCACTGACATAACTTTCTGAACTTTCCCAAGTTCAAATGTTACTGTTGTGTTGTTTAAAATTGAATATGATCTTGATCATATTCTATGCACTATTCAAGGTCTTTTTTTTGTTATTTTGCCCAGGTGTCACTTTGTGCAATTTAATGCTATAAGTGACAATATTTTTATGTGGAATAAAACACGTACCTATAAACAATAACACCAGAGAAACTGAAAATTTTGCAGTGGTTTCTTAATTTTTTTCCAGAGCTGTATGTGCATATCATAAATAAATAAATATCATTTAGAAATTAAACAAGAGTATAAGAAAAAACCCACACCTCCTGTGATTTCACTTGATTTGCGAGTTCAGCTACTTTGGAAGAAGAGTGCTCCAGGGCATGACTGGCCACCAGACGCTCCATTTCTGTTTGGTGATCAGTCTTGAGCAAGGCCAGTTGTTCCAGGTTTCGCTCCTGAACCCTAAAACACAGCCCTGCTTTACTAACGCACTACCAATATTACCAGTTCATGACAAGTGGTTTACATACCTCTGGAGTTCAGCATGTGCTTGTGAAACAGCAGCCTGAAGTGAGACTCTTTCTTCTAACCACTGATGTTTCAGCTGCTCCAGTCTGACCCTCAGCCCCTCATTCTCCTGCTGCACCTCAGAAATGTGGGAGCCTGAGAAAACTCCAGGCTGATAGTCTTTTTCACACCGAGTAGATGGGAAAGTCTCAGCCAGAACACGGGAGAAACCTTCACCTGTGTCTTTGGACAGAGTGCTGGATGTTTGGAATTTTGGGCTAAATAACATGCTCTTCCGCTCTCTTTGCAGTCGCTCCACAGTGCGCTTCAGCTCCCGGATGGTGCGGCTCTTGGCGGTAAGCTCCTGGTTCAGGCGCTCCATTCGGGTGATTTGTGCTGCTTCTGCTTGCTTCTGGTGTCGTGAGGGCTTTTCTGGCTCTGCTGAGGCATGAGCCTGCTGAAGCTGCTCTTTCAAAGTGGCCACTCTGGCCTTCAGAGCATTTACTTCACTCTGGTGCAGTTCCTTTAACTGTTCCAGCTCTTGCACTGCGTGGGACTGAGTCTCTGGCTTCTTAGTTAAGCAGTCACGACACCCTGAGCTCTGCTCAGCTAACCGTTGCTCCAAATCAGAGATCTGCTGCTCATACTGGAGCTAAAAAGAGAATTAGATATGCCTAACCAGCATGGTCTCAAGATGGCAAATTCAAATACATTTACATAAAACAGTGAAGTGTCAGAAAATGCTTAGATTCCAAATAAATATAATTACATAAATCTGGGGTATGTTATCCCTGATCAAAGGACCTAGACAAGTGCTGCTGTCCATAAAAGTAATGTAATTATTTAAATGTTTAAAAAAATTATAAAAAGAAAGTTAAGCATTTAGTCACAGAATGTATGAATGAACAAATAAAAATTGCAGGGGTGGACAAATCAAATTCATTACTGTATTTCCCTAACTACAGGCTGTGCATTATACATTAATTTTACAAACCTGCGTATTGGAGGTGGCTTGCTTAAATGGGGCGGCCTATCTAAAAACATGAAAATGCATTCGCTAAAAGTATAATTCAGTGCACAAAAAGACGACATACCCAAATGATTAGTTGAATTTAAAATGTACTGTTTACTTAAAAAAAAAAAAAAAAAACCTGGATAGCGAATGTTCATAGATACAATTAAAATAAGTAAGTTCACAGTTCAAAAATCATATGAATTGTCCAGTAGACAAAAAAAAATGTGCCAATTAAGAATGATGCCATCATTGGTTCAATGATTATGTTCTGTCACTTGGCAGTTTGGCCATTTTGCTTCCCTTGTACGCCTTGCATGACTATGTGGTGGAAGCAGGTGCAAAGCTTCATCGTTCCACCAATTTCTAACTTGTTTTTCCATCTACCGGTACTTCAAAGTGGCGTCCAGCTGCATGATTGCAGTTTTTTGTTTCCCCCAAAAGCATCAACCTGGAGCTTAAATTCTGCAGTGTAGGACTTGCATTGCAGCATGATATCAGGAAGTACAAAATTTTAATCAATTTAATTTCTCATGCTCAATTATAATGTCACAATAGAATTGCAAACGCCTACAGGGGCATACCAAATTAGATGCTTTTACTTCAGACTGGTAAATTCAGTAATGCTGCACTAATAACATGCGGCGGTTTAGAATTCTTAGAATTTTAAAACATAAATGAGCATTTTATGGCAACTTACTTTTTTAGTGTAGCCAATCCACCAAACGTTAATGTCTTTGGACTGTGGGAGGAAACCCACACGGACACGAGGAGAACATACAAACTCCACACAGAAAGGGATCGAAACCAGGACCTTCTTGCTGTGAGGCGGCAGTGCTAACCATGAAGCCACCATGCCCCCCCTATAATTCCCCCAGCCACCCCCCCCCAAAAAAGAAGATATTCATAGAAACAACCTGGACACAAACAAGATTAAAGTGCCTTGTGATTTAGAGCTTTAAATAGATATGGAGCTTTCACTGCTTTCTGCATCTCAATCTGCTCTCAGTGATTTAATTTCAGGAAGAAAACACAGGAAAGAGCTTGTACATTTTCATTATTTATATCTGCTTTGGTTAGTTAAAATGAACCTGAGCCACTAAATTACTACAAATAATTGCATGACCTTTATGTAAATTTACAATACTTTATATGTATAAAAAAGAGAAAAGCAGCACCCCTTTGTCTGTCAAACAGGTTAAACACCTACCTGTAGCCATAATTTTCCACAATTTACTCTTTAGCAGAAGAGCAGTTTACATTAGTGTCTGCTCTGAGTTACCTAACCAAATCTTTGTATTAAACCTTTTATGCCTTTGATTATTATACAACACATACATTCTTACATGTACACCTCCACAAGACAGAGATGGTGCAGCTCTGGGAACCTGATGTGCTGCTACTGTTCCTCTCTTGGGAAATCATTTCTGCAAATGGCTCTGCAGGTGGTTTACTGCTGAGAAAATCACTACACTGATGAAATATAATTACTGTTTGGAAAGGTAGGAATAGTTGCACATGAAGACAGATAGCACACTTTCCCCCCCCCAAAAAAAAATGCAACGAGGCAATGCATTTGCCTTTAGCTAGACTTTGGACATAGCAGAATAAGAGGCAAGGAAAAAGACTGAACGGGGAGTGGTTCATTTTTCGATGTACTGAGATATATTCTTTTGTTTGATGCATCATGTTCAAGACTGCAAGGGGTTTATCTTCTGGTTTTTAGCACTTGGGGTACACAACTGAAGTAGACCACTGCTTACTTGGGCTCTCCGCCCATGCACGGCTTTGCACAAGGTTGCTTCTTAGTTTAGGGGTATTTGTAACTCTGTTAAGAAAGGTCCATGCACAAAGCTGTAGAAGATTTATAAAAGCCTTGGAAACATTTGACATTTTCCTGTAATCATATGGGTGTAAAAACAGAAAGCTTTATAAAAACAAAAACAGATATTTAGGGCTTCTCTAATCATAAAGCAAAACTATGAGTGGTGTGTTTTACATTACTTTTAGTAATGCTTTTTGACTGTACACATGTGAAAATAAGTGTAATTGATCAACTGACTGATTTCTGTCTGCAATGTAACTTTCTATTGCCGTTTCAATATAAATCAATTCTGTGAATTCACTGAACATACATTTCAAGTGACTACAGAATGGTGAAATCATGGTTCTGTAATAAACTAATGTAAATATTTCTCTGTGTGCTACTTTTACCATTGTTTTTGTCCAGCTCAAGGCAAGATAAAATAAATGTATATGTGGTCCTGTACAATGGAAAGAAGCAATAGTTATAGAAAAGCTTAGGGTAGCATCTGTGGAGTTTCTCATTTTATTTCATTGCATGGGTTTCCTCCTATCGGTAACATGCCAGTATGTGGACTGGCAACTCTAAATTGTCCCTAGGAGTCAATGAGTATATGGTTAATGTCCTGTGATGCAGCTTAAATTGAACTGCATGTGGAAAATATCAAAATATGCAACAAATGCATAAATATAATTTTGCAGGTGTGAACGGTCATCCTATATATTTATCAAATAGATGCCATGATGGCTTGCATTGTCTGTGCATTTTGTTGTTCACAATACAGTGGAACCTCTGGTCACAAACGCCTCCGAACATGAACAAATCGGTTCCCAGACAAAAAATTCACCAAAATTTTGCATCTGATCACGACTACATAATCAGGTGGCGAACAAACACAGCACCAGCCATTTTCCCCTTCCGCTTCATACTCAGCAGTGTTTTCTCATTTTGTGTTTGCGTATTGCGCAACTGCATATTGCGCACCTAACAAAGACGCATGTGTCCCTTTAAATCGGTCTCGGTCAGACGTGCGTTCATTGGCTGTACAGTAACCTCCTCCCCGCCCATCTTCGTCCTCACTTCCTTAACACCAGAAGTCGACTCATGCAAGGTTAGTTTTCTTGGTTGTTTGCAGTAAGTTTTTGTATCATTAAGGATTGTTTAAACTTTGTTTTTTTTTTTTTTGTGCTTAAAACATAAAAAAAAGTTCACAGCATATTTTCATTGTGTTTCTCTGCAATTTTGCTCTATAAGCCTTCATTATGGGTCCCAAGAAAGTGAAAAGTGGAAATGGTAGTGAGAGTAAGAAGCCTTAGTGTATAACAGTTGAAATATAAAAATAAATAAATCGCAAAACATCCAGAGAATCGCCACCATATCCCTCTGCCACTGTCCACCTATGCCAGCAACTACACATCCACCGCAAAGATAACTTGCATTAAAATCATCTGTTTATTTAATTTAGCTTTATTTTTCTATAATTAAAGTTATTTTAATTTTATTCTGTTTTATTGCCACAAATAAACCCATTATACACTTTAAAAACATGCTTTGAGGACTGAAACACATTAATTGTATTTACGTTCATTTTAATGGGAAAAATTTATTTGGGTCGCGAAAAAAATCGGGTCATGAACAGAGTCTCGGAACGGATTAAGTTCGTGACCAGAGGTTCCACTGTATTGGTTAAATATTGGTTAATAAAAATCAATAAAATTGATTTTTGTTGACAAAGATTTTTTTTTTTTTTTACAGTTAAAAAATTATTCAAAATAATAAAAGCATTTGAACTGCGCCTCTCCCCAGTGCAAAATTCTGACTTACACCTGAGTATTTTAATTACAGTGACTTATATAAACTTTTCCATTTTGTATGTTAGCATATAAGGGTTTATAGTGTCTGGACACGACTTCAAAAATTGACGTATATGGAGAAGTGAGATCCTTTTAGGAAGTCCTATTCACCATAAAAGAAGCTTTGTTTCTATGGCAACAGATTCTGTAAAGAATCACTGTGGTCTGAATCTCAAATTATGGAGTAAAACACAGGCAGGCTGTTTTTCTGGATCTTGATTATGTCCAGTCATTTGGCCACACCCATCGTACGTCGAACAACTGTGCCGAACCACTTAGCCTAGCTTAATGTAACCAGGTTGAAATTATATGTTCATAATTTGTTTTTCCTGTTTGTTTGAAACTTCATCACAAATGTTCTTTTATTTGATTAGTTAAAATATTTGTTTTCAGACCAAAGTCCCATTTAAGAAAAAAATGCAATTTGGAAGTGTGTGTATTCTGGGTACTGTCGCTTTAAGACTGTCGTCATTATGCCATTGTTATCGGGCTTCCTAAATGGGGAAGAGCATTTAATGCTGCTTGCGATGAGTGATTGTGTAGTCCTGTTCTGTTGTTTAAGTTTTAAAGAATATGTGGTTATCAGTTGAAGTTCAGTTGTTTTAATGTTTATTTTGTAGAGTTTCGTGTCATGCTCCATGGTGCCATGAGTGCTTTATGTGCTCTGTTTGCTAACAGGGAGACCAATATTTTATGCTGTGGAGCGAGTTAACATTTAAGTGAGATTTCATTTAAATCACATTT
>JAQMCW010000032.1:19526087-19541820 GCA_030068335.1 Chrysichthys cranchii | reverse complement strand
GGGTGTGTCCCGCCTCTCGCCCGATGTCAGCTGGGATTGGTGCCAGCTTCCCCCCGTGACCCTGTACAGGATTAAGCTTCAGAAGACGAAGACTAAAGTGAACCTTGGACCAGTTCTCCTCTGTCCACACAACATGCTAGTCTAGCCTTCTGATTCTTCCTGCTTGTGAGAGGTTTGGTAACTGCAGAGTAGGCTGTCATTCCAAATGCTCTTAAAAGTCGAGACACTGTATGACGAGACAGATCCTTACCCCGTTCAGCGAGCAATTCCAGCTGCAGTGTTTAATTAATAATTCCTGATTGACATTCTCTGCATTATACTGTCCCCTCTTGCATTTGTCTTTCATGGATGACCAGTCTTCTTGGGGGACTGGAATGAGTTTGTGACATTGTAAAGTTGCAATATTCTAGAAATCACAGATGTGGAATGACCAACTTCTCTTGCTATGGCTGATAGGGTCATCCCTTTGGCCTTCATCTGGGCCATCTGCTGCCAGAGAGATTCATTCACTTTAGAACAGCTCGACATCTTGCAAAGTCATTGATAACTGGAAAGTTAGGCTGCCAGTTAAATAGGGTTTGTCAGATAATTAAGGAAATTAGCACCAGCTGCCAGATTAACACCAATAACTGGGAGTTATCTCAAAGTGTTCTCTAATTTTGATCAGTGTTCTTTTTCAAATCTCTCATTTAAGTTTCTTATACTGTGCTTCTGAATTGATGTAACTGTCGGAATCCAAAATCAGAGAATAGAATTTATTCTACATAACCCATGACATATGGTTATAATACTGCTCTTTTATTCCTGTTTGGATAATTTCCAAAATAGGACTATGTAGTGACCTTGACATTTAGGAAATTGTAGGTTGTTCTCTAATTTTGATCTCCATTAAATATCAATTAAATACATTAGATAGATAGAGAAAGAGAGAGAGAGAGAGAGAGAGCGCGCATGTGCCTGTGCATGTGTGCCTGCGCGTGTGCACAGCTCAGTAGTAAAATACAGTTTTAAAGCGTTGGTAGTGAGCTCCTACGATAAAGCCAGCTGGTAAACATGCCTCCCACATATGAACATCAAACAGCTTAAATCAGAACTTCCCAGTGTAAACCTTGTGAAGAAAAAAAAGACGTGGGCTGACTAACGATTTATAAAGGCTCTGGGTGCTGCTTATTCTTCGTGACCTGCCAGTGAAATTTTATTAAATCTCTGAGAATAAATTTGACTCTTTTCAAAACACTATTGTGCATCCATTCAAACACACACAAACCTGTCAATATTACTAGAACAACATCTTTAATCACTCACCTTATGAGTAAAATTTTACAGTTCAATCAAATATGATCAAACATGATTTATGCAATGTTAATTCATCCCATGGTTTTGGTTGTTTTAAAGGTGCTTTTCTAGTTGCTATGGGTCAATGCTAGAGTGTTGTTTGCCCCAAGGATGGGGCGTAATAGTAGAGGAACCTAATTTCACAGGGAATTGGCGAAGATATGGCCCAAAGAGCTATAGAAATCTTAAATAATCTCTTAACCAGTGAGGGTTTCATAAAGACCCTTGGAATCGAGTAATTAGAACACAGTATTCTGTCACTTCATTTGCAGTAGATTATCCACTATTTCTTCAAACTCAAACAGCTTTTTCCCCAAAGGCAGTCAGACTGTTGAACAACTCAGCCTGATGGCTCAGCTTAAAGAAGATAAACAGTTACCAATATGACAATGTATGATTCCACTTCTCTCACCACACAATCACAACAAATTAAATTGTACTCATATTTTACTGGACTGCATACAGTGCAATGTGTATTTTAAAACTTTTTTTTTAAATTATGAATTTATTATGAATAAAACTGTCATCCTATTTCACTGCCAGTATTATTTAAATTTTTTTAAATTCTCAGTAATCTAGACCCAACAGTACAAACAGTTTCAGCTCTTCATTTTTCTAGAAATGTCCTATTCTTCTTTTAGAGTCTTACTGTTAAGCCATGAAATAGGCAATATATTAAAAGGTAATAGCTTTCAATTAAAGTCCTTCAGAGATTCACAACAATAGTAACCTGGTTCCTGCAGAATTTGACACCTCTTGTATAGAAATCCTATAGGGAAAAAACCTATGGGGTCAAGTATCAACAGTAGCCTCATCAACTAATCATCTACATGAATGGCATGGAAATAAAAGAGCAAGGCTTTTATATTTACATAATGAAGATAAACATTTGATTAGAAGCATTTAATGGTGTTATCTGCCAAACACCGTCATTTATTCTACCATTGGTCAATTTAAAGGGATTGCGGGAGGGGATTGCAAAGGGTTAACTCACACCTCAAGGTTTTGTCATGTGATTTTAACACTTCTTAAAAGGGTATAATTTGTCAGAAGTCATTTTCACACCAAGCAAACTAATAAATTCCCTCTGATGACTGAGAAAAGGTCAGTGTGATTATAAAAAAAAAAAAGATTACCATCTCACCTGCTCAGTCAGTCTCTGTATCTCTGAATAGGCTGATCTGAGTCTGGCTGCGTCTTTGTCCAGCAGCTCCTGATTCTCAGCATACCACTGCAGTCTCTTCCTCAGTGCCGTCACCTCTTCCTTATGTCTTTCCTCCAGCAGCTTCAACTCAAACCCTTTATCACCTATAATACACAACCACAGGCCGCCGCTGGAAAATGGCAATTAATTCACCAAGGATAAATGTGCAGTTTGAAACACCCACACCCTCCTGCTGTACCTGAGGTAGAGATCACTTGCGCTTTTGCCAAGTCCCTTTCTTTTTTCATCATCTGCAAGTCCACCTGCAGAGCCTGCTTCTCTTGCTTCAACCTGTGGCCTTCTTCCTGTAGCTGCGATTCCCTTCTCTGTACACACACACACACACACCCCCACACACACACACCCTAAGCTAAGACAAAACCAGCCATTTTTTTTTTAAAACACAGCTGCAAATTGCATCCAAGTAAAATACCTGTGCAGCCTGCACCTCAGCCAATAGTTCAGTAACACTATATCCATGGACATCAGTGCCTGTATTTCCCACTGTCTTTGGCTTGCTGCTCTTATTTAACTGCTCCCTGTAAGATATTAAATATTAGATAGTAAGGCAGCTTATAGTGAGAAATTCGAATTAATTGGAACCTGCTGGAAAATTCAATCTTCCAAAAGCCTGCATCAGACTTGCTGTAGAGTACTAAAATCATGTACCGAGGTAAGAAAAAAACAAAAACAACCCTCTGGAAGATACTTTAGCCAGTTCCTAAAAATAAAATGTAATGATAGAACAGTACTGGAAAGATCTACATTTCATATACCCTCATAAATTGGCCACTCCAGAGGTGTTATTCATATTTCAATCACCAAGTTCAACTGTTGTAAAACACAAATTTCTATTTATATGATAAACTGAAATGCAAATGTTGCCTTCATATGTGTTGCAGGTATCTAGTCTTAAATTCAAACACACAGACATAAAAGCCAGCCTTCAGGGTGTATGTAGACTTGCATCTTGTGACTGATATGTGGCATAATGCCCTGATGGCATTACTTACTTAGTGATGGCTAACTCAGAGAGAAGTCTCTGATTCTCTGCAAACATGGCCTCTTCATTTTGTTTACTTTGTGCCTGGAGGGCCTTCATCTGCAGGTACAATTTTTCATTCTCCTGCAAAGTTAAAATAATTTAAACCAGTCAAGAGTTTATCAGCGTCACCAAAGCAAATTTTGATCAAATCACATACAAGTAAAAGACAGCTATAAATATTACTTGGTGAACCACATATAAAGTACATAAAAATATGCATAAAGCACAAACTCCATAGGAGACATAATGTATGCATTATAAGGACTAGTATTAAAAAGTGTTTTCAGTGATGTATTTTCCTCTGAAACCTCCCAACTACCTTCAGCTGGATGAATTTTAATCCAGGAGTAAATTACTGTATGAACTAAACCCACCCACACAGTCCATTATGCTGTACCTTAAACCAAATGTGTGCTAATGCAGAACTCGTAGAGCCCCAGCAGAGAGAGAGAAGCTTACCAGATGGTAGCCTTGAATTAATGTCTCCTGCTCCTTCATCTCTTTCTCCATCAGTCTCAGTTTCTCATCTCTTTCTGGGTCCAAGGCCTCACCAAAACTCCATCTATGCTTCTTGCTTGCCTCTTCTGCACTGTGCAACTGAAGGTCAAGCATTTCAGGATGCATGCAACACTCATTCATACTAAACAATCTTCAATAGAAAATCAAAAAGCCATAACAGATTCCACAGGGAAAAAAACTCCCCTCTGATTTAGGTGCTACAAAAAACTTCTTTTAATAATAAAATTACAAAGCTGTCATGGTTTTCAAAAACAGGGACACAAACATTTGTGCTCAGTCCACCAAAACGCTGGTTTCTAAGAATGCCCTTGCTCCGGGATGTGATTGTTTGTGCACCAACTCCTAATTCTAAATAAAAATTGGGATGCTGTGTAAATAAAAACAGGATGCAATTATTGGAAAATCCTTATTTACCTATATTCATTTGAATACAATGCAATAGACAAGATATTCAATGTTCAGTCTTCTAAACTTTGTTTTTTGTAAATATACACTCATTCAGAATGATGCTTGCAACACGTTCCAAAAAAAGGGGGACAGGGCATGTTCACCACTGTGTTACATCACCATTTTTTTTTTTAAAACACCACTCAGTAAGCATTTGGAAACTTCTGTCCCATTATTTTTTGATATCCAATGTATTGTTCAACAGTACAGGTTCTCTGTTGTCTTATTTTGCATTTCATAGTGTGCCACACAGGTCTGGACTGCAGGAAGAACACACTCTTTTACTATGAAGCCACACTGTAGTAACACATGCAAAATGTGACTTGACTTTGTCTTGCTGAAATAAACTGGGATGTCCCTGAAAAACAAACAAACCAACCTCATCTCGATCACAGCATATGTTGCTCCAAAACATCATGTATGTACATTTCAGCATTAATGGTGCCTTTCCACATGTGCATGCTACCCATGCCATGGGTATCCCATCACAGATGCTGGCTTTTGATCTTTGTGCTGGTAACAATCTGGATGGTCCTTCTCGTCTTTAGCCCAAAGGCTAACAGGCTTTGATTAATCACGATTAGTCATATGTTTAAAATGAGAGCACTGACTTGCATTTTTTGGAGGATGAAACCAATACGTGTGGTCTGGGAACAAAGACATGCATTACAAACTGGTAAGAAGAATCACACTTTCTTTAAAAATGACAAAATCTTGGGTATGATGATTTCTGAATTGGAAAAGTCTCAGGAAGGGCTTGATACTACCCACAAAATCTGTAATGATCTGCAGACTTAATTAGCAATCATCGACATAAGGAACAGTGTAATGTACATGTAATGTACAAAGTAATGCCTGCTACAAAGTAAATATAAACAAACAGCTTGCCTATGAGCATGCAAAGTAATATCAAACAAACGATATGGGAGAATGTTGGGATTGGTGTATATGTCACGTGATGAGCAGAGCAGAGGCGGGATACAGGAGCTTTACTGATGGTGCGACTAGCACATAGACAAGAAAACAAATCAGGTTTAGCAACTAGCAAAAAAGAAAGTTTCAGTTTAGTTCAGTCTAGTTTCATTCACACCTTAGAGGGACATAATGTGCATTTTTCACACACATCTCCATTATTGTCAATCAAACCACATAGCTGCCATGAGCTCATGTCTTGACATGCCTTTTTCTGAGCATGCAGAGAGCATTACCTTTGCGTGACCAGATAAAAATATTAAAAATTTTTTGAATGATGCAAGCGCACCGCGTCCCAAATGGCAAGAAACAACCAATTAGCGATCCACTCAGGTCCTCTCTGTCGCTTTTACAAAACTGAAGGAGAAGCTGTTGGCATATGATTAATTTGCGTTAAAAACAAAGACACATTAAGGCTTCCAGATAAATCACAAGAATTAATATATTAACGCTGACCAAAAGTACTAGCAAAAACGATTTAAAGTGTGAACTTGTCAGACCACAGCACACTGAATGTCAGTCCACTCTAGATGAACTTGGGCCCAAAGAAAAGTCTGCGTTGTTTCTGGATGTTGTTGATGTATGACTTTTGCTTTGCATTTGTAGATGCAGCAATGAAGTATTTACCAACAACTGTTTTCCAAAGTGCTGCCTGAGTGCTTGAAGGTCACTGGCATTCAATGCTGGTATTTGGCCTTGCTCCTTATGTGTAAAGACTGCTCCAGAGTGTTGATGATGATCTGGATTGTAGATGGTGAAATCCCTAAATTTCTTGCAATTGTATGTTGAGAAACCTCACCTCATCCTCGCTTGTGAATGACTATGTTGCTTTTATACCCAATCAAATGTTATTATCGACTAGAACATTCCACATGTAAATAGGTTAATGGGTAAACAGGTGTTTTTGAGCATTCCACAACTTTCTTGTTGCCCCTGTCCCAACATATCGCAGGCATCAAATTTAGAATGAGAATGCTTGAACATTAAATATCTTTTCTTGTATTGTATTCAACTGAATATAGGTCGAAAATTGTTTTACGCAGCGTCCCAACGTTTTTGGACTCGGGGTTGTAATAAATGGATTAAAAACTTTAACCAACATTAACATTTTATAATCATTCTTGTGAGCCAACATAACATTTATGGAAAGATATTTTGTTTTGTACCACATGGGACTCTCCAGGCAATTTGCTGATTCTCTGAAGCATTGACAAGCTGATTTTTTTCAACATCATAATCTTGACGAGAGTAATAAAGGAGGCTGGTGAGGGAATAAATGTTTATAGCAGCTATAACATAAGTGTTTACAGGAACCAACCTGCTGTGACGGTTATCCAAAACATTTAACATAACTAAAACCACATAAAAAGTGTAATGCGTCATTCTTTAAATAATAAAAGAAAAAATTAATTGTTGGCAAATTGCTTTGCTAAGAGGATGAAGGCACTTAGAAGCTTGCAGTAATCATACCACCTTATCATTCATTATCTTGCTATAAGAGCATGCTCTTGTGTCTTCACTTAGCAAAGTGTAGCAGCCATGCACCAGCCTTAATCCGTTGCACTACCTTTCAGCCTGTTAGACAAGCAGGAAAATCTGAGAAATGGGGACTGAAGATTAAAAAAAATAAAATAAAATAAAATCTTTCAAGCTTAGTCACCCAATCAGGGCTAGAACAGAGGCTGTGTGTTGCAGAGAGGTCATGATCTAGATGAACAGACCCACTAAAAGCTTTGTGTTGCTTTCCTGGAAGTGCAAGTTGGAGAAGACTCTCAGAAACAGAAGACAACAGACTCATTCACTCTCAAACACAATTTCCAGTGGGTGAAATGAACACCATGGTAACCACTGGAAAAAATCCAGCTCTTATGACCTTTCTTTTGAAACATAAATTCATCAGGGAAAACGAAAAGCTTGCTGGAAATGTATACAGAGTAAGACAATAAGATGCACTCCAAGTTGTGGCTATTCATATACCTTGAAATATGATTCATATCATATTTCGAGTTTTGCTAAACATAATTCCTACTGCCTAAATATGAGACTAAAGAAGCTCCTGTGGATTTTTCACCACATTGTTGTGTAAAAATAAATAAATTAATAAAATAAAATAAAATAAAAAAATATTGCAGACATGGTCAAGAAAAGTAACTACAGTTACCTTCCTGTGGTTTAAGAAAGCCAGTATACCTACATAACAGGTAATGATTACATTTATATGGATTGCAAAAATATATGTATAAGCTTATACTGTACAAGCAAGATGTGCCTGAAAATAATTTACCACAAAGGAACATGTGAACAACATTTAAATTCATAACATCCATAAATTATTAACCTTGCTCTGCAGCATGTAGTTCTCCTGCTTGAGAACGCTGATCTCTTTGCTGTGCTCCTCCTGGAGCTGCTTCTCTCTGTGAGCCAGCTGCAGACGTATACGCTCAAGCGAGGAGTACCCCAAAGGAAGATCATGGTCTCTGGCTGCAGCTCCCTCTTTCTCTAGCTTCTTCTTTCACATAGGTGATACAGAGGGGGAAACAGACAGGTGAAACGAGCACACTGATGGAACAAAGATTTGTTAAAAGTCTGCACAAGCAGAGCGATGCAGCAGTTTACTCACTTTGCTCTTTTTTCCCTGCTGTGTGTTGCTGTCTAACTGGTCAGGACAACTATTGTTTGGACCATCTGCCTCCATTCGGTGTTGTAAAAATGCAGCAATGGACTGTATTGAAGCAACAAGTTCAGTGCTTACCTTCAAACCAGAGTCTGGACCTACACAGGGAAATGCAGCATACTGTAGGTTAAAAAAGAAAAGGAAATGCATCCCAAAACTTCCCATCAGTAAAACTTTGTTGCTTTGCATATTTCTGAATTTTGGTCAAATTCTGGCTCATTTTTGACATCTAGTGGTTTAACTGCAGGTTTACAATCTACAAGACATCACATAAAATACAGTAAAACAATGGATGTAATAGGACTGAGACATGTGCCAGTTAGTGCACAAGTTGCTGCTTTAGCTGATTTATATAATGTTTATTCACATCATGTTATCTAGTTGCAGGTGGCCGGCAGGCTTAATGTGACCTATTACCTGAATTTTTTTTTCATAGCCATATTGTTAAAAAAAAAAAAGTGCACATCAGATGAATCAGTCTGTCATAATTCCAATTCACAGTGCATATGCTTCATGATCACAGAAAACAGTGGCCACAAACATGAGAGCACGTACATAGGGACCGAGTGCTACAAAAAAAAAAACCCCACACCAACAAAATGTATCTCATACCAGCACTATTATTTGGAATGCTGGTATCTGCAGCTTGTGGTGAATTTAAAAATGTTCTTGAAACATTTTTAAATTGGCCAAGAGTCATGATGGGCACCAAATGCCAAAATCAAATAACAGGTGCAGAGATCTACAAAACAGCTACAAAAGTTGAAAACAAAGATGACTGGTAGACTGAGGAAATTATTAGAAATGATTAGCCTATGTGATTTTATTACTACAGTCAGCGATGAGAACCACCTCCACAGGGCAGGGGTAAAAGCACCACAATCCACCATTCAAAAAAAGACTTTGAGAGCAGAAATCTAGAGGACCTGCCACGATATGCAATCAAATCTGATCGAACCTGACTGGAAATCACAAAGGAATACGGAGATGAGCCACAAAAGTTCTGGAACAAAGATTACCCTCAACCAAAGTGATGGAAAGGCCAAAGTGTGGACAAAGGAAGGATCTGTTCACGATCTAACACACACAAGCTCATCAGTTAAGCACTGTGGACGTAGTGTAGTGGCTTAGGCTTGCATGACAGCTTCTGGAACAAGCTCAATAATCTTTATTCATGATGTAACTCATGAAGGTAGCAGCTGAATGAATTCAGAAGCCTATAGAAGCATTATGCCTGCCAAATTACAGAGAAATATACCCGATCTAATTGGGAGGAACCTCATCATGCAGCAATTCAATGACGCAAAACAGTGTGCCAACACAACAAGGGACTTAATCAAGGGAAAAAAGTGGGAGGTTTTAGACTGGCCAAGTCAATCACCAAACCTTAATCCAATCAAGCAAGCATTTCATCTCCTGAAGAGGAGACTGAATGGAGATAAGCCACCTAAACCAACAACAAATAAAAGAAGCTGTGGTACAAGAATTCAACAGTTTGGTGACGTCAGTCACCAGCTTGAGGCAGTTAATGCAAGTAAGGGATATGCAACAAAATATTAGGTGTTATTAACTTTAATTAATTCACTGTCTGTTCCCATCCTTTTGCTCAGATAAAAACTGGGTGGTCTGCCACCAACAGTGCAAAGTTATCAAACATATTTATCATCATGAAATAAAAGATGAAATGGTAATCTGCTGTTTCATATTCATTTTTTGATCTCAAATTGAAATGTCTTCTGTGTACTGCCAAAACAAAAGAAATAGCAAAGTCATTCCAGTACTTTCAGAGGGGACTGTAAATACCATTCAAATACTGGAACCAATACACAACTCTACTGCGAATCTTGAGTGGAGCGTTAATACCTTTGACAAGATGTGTTTGCCCAAGTGAAGACATCCTTTTGGAGCTCTGATTTAGAAGCTTTCTTTGAGTCAGTGGTGATGGAGGTTTAGCTAAACTGTTGGGCCTGCTTGGCGTCGAGGCTTTGGGCTTTGGCTTTATGTCAACTTTCTTACTCCTCACAGATGCAAATGAAGCTTTTCCAGAGGCTGCTGAAAAGGGTGCAGTGGTAGTGGATCTCCATGGAACCTGCATGAAAAGTAATAACAAACCGATCCTAATTATTGCCATTATTACAAAATCAGAGGAATGTAGGGGCATATGAAGAGGGACTTAACTGCTTTCAGGCCATGACACTGAGACTATATAACTTTTGATGTCTGAGAGACAGTCTGTGGCCTCACCTGAGACTTCTTGCCTCTGCCAGAGGCAACAGGAGGTCCCTCAGAGAAGGTATCCTGCTCCTGCATGAGCCTTTTCACCTCTTCTGTGATGTTCCTATGTCTCTGATGGACAGATGTTTGATATGGCTCCATAGCTGCAGGGCTCTCGTTTTCTGTTTCTCTGAGACCCAGAGAAGAGCGCTTAGCTTTAGCTCCCTCTGAATCCAACCTTTCAGCCTTCTTGTCTATAGCTGCTTCACTAAAACAGAAGTAGAGAGAACTTAGTCATTCCTAACAATGTCTGAAACCACATACATGTGAAATGCACCAGAGAGCATACCTTTGGGCCTCAAGACACAAGTCAAAAGTAATTCCTGAATCTGGTCCAATAGCACGCATTAGTTCTTCAGCAGTTGGTAAATCTTCAACACAAACAAAACTATAAGCGATAATGCAAAAGAAGCCTAGTAGTGGGTGGTATACTAGTAGAAATGAGACCCCAGTAGAAATTTCCATCTGGTAGGCATTTCTGCAAGCAATTTAGAATGTTTTGCAGTGAGTGATGCATGATAAAATGGGACAGGTTGAGAGCGAAATTGTGGAAGAAAAAATTGAGCACGTTGCCATAATTACCATGATTTTCAGCAAACATGGCCTTGTGCAAGTGTGAATTTGTCAAAAACATAAGTTATGCATCACATTTACTACCACATGAATTAAACAGATCAGCTGTGCATCTCTCAAATTAACACGACATACAAGATGCAGAGAAACAGCTGGCCCAGGAATAATTGATTTGGAGTGATTCATATTAAGCCAAATGAGCAAAAATTGTTACTGCTTTTGAATGACTCTCCAGAACATACAAAATACATTTCTTCCCCTGTTTCTCCTGTGCAGCTTAGTTCATGGCAAGTAAAAATATTCAGTTCTTTGTGTGTGATGTCTTATGTTGGTAAAAGGCAATGATTTTAAATTTAAACTACACGTAGTCATAAAACACAATATATAAAAGTGTTATGGGCAAAATGCTGAACCAAAATACCAGCATTCAAACTTCAGGCAACATTGCACTCTCCTAAAGAAGCCAACTTCAAACCTCAATAACCCAACTTATCCAAGTGACAGACAGTTAAAGCATTTTAGTTCCAAATATAAACATGACCATCTCACTCAAATGCTTATAATGAGCGGATC
Source organism: Chrysichthys cranchii (assembly GCA_030068335.1). Classification (NCBI taxonomy): domain Eukaryota; kingdom Metazoa; phylum Chordata; class Actinopteri; order Siluriformes; family Claroteidae; genus Chrysichthys; species Chrysichthys cranchii. Next base: position 19,530,204 of record JAQMCW010000032.1, on the reverse strand, counting down.
CCTGCAGACTTGCTCTTACTGACCTGATTCTGCAGTGGAGGCATGCCGTGTGGTTCTTTTTAAACATTCTGGAGAGGAGAGGGAGGAAGGACTCCTGCTACGCTCTTTCTCTCGCTCCTCACACTCACCCACTGAGTGAGTGATTTGCCTGTAGGCCTCCTGCAGAGCCTCCATTTCACTCACCCCGCTCTGACCATATGACAGTCCTACGGAAAGTGACAGCAATTGAAACATAGAGAGGACACATGGAACGACACAAAAGCAAAGCAAAAGAGGCAGCTGATTAAAAGGATTATCATTAGCTTATCATAGAAAGAGAGCATATTTTCTACCCAGTAGAAATGTAAACAAACCATTGGTGCCTGGCCCTGCTGATTGTGCTATTCTAGGGTCAGGATACTCGGTTCTCTCTGCCGCATCAGTGTGTGAAGCAGGCACTGGAGCTCCATCCGTGGAGTTCAGAGAGTCATGCAGGGACACTAACAAACGAGAAGTGTTTCAACAAATACATATACAAACACAAAGCCACTCAATATATTAGGGTTTCCAAACCTAGCATGTAAATAACACTGACACAATATATTTTAATTCAACTATTTACCACCACTAATGAGTTTTCCTAATTTGCTTATGTAAATCTGCAGTCCATTTTTGACTGATGCTTGCACACCAGGACTTATGATCCAATAACAGTGAAAGCTATGACTTAAATAGACTACTGGATGTTGGTAGGTGACCTTAATTAGCCTGAGGTTAAAGCACATCATATTGATGAACACAGGAACTGTGTTCACATGCTCTGATCGTAATGAAAACGGAGGCATCGCCATGCTGAAGCACGTGCTGACCATTTATGAACCCCAGAACACACTGTTCATATCATCCAAGGAAATGGTTGTGGCTGCCAGACAGCTTTTTCCTACCCGCTCTGCAGTATGTACAGTCTATTACTATGCATCACAATGAATTCCTAGAAATTGATGGGAATTACACAGTTCACCAAATGCCACAGAACTGCTACAAGGGTAAAGTGTAACTACAGAAAAAAAGCCCAGGTTTTTGTTTAGGCTCAAATTTGTAGGATGGATGGATGGATACATAGTAAATCATACAGTATTTAGCTATCTAAATTTAATTATCTAAAAATTATCTAATTACTAATTACTAACCACTAACTATCTAAATTATCTAATTAATCATACAGTATTTAGCTAGCTAAATTAATGTGATTAGCCATGATGAATTTCAGTCATTTAAAAGTGATGAATAAAATCACCTTTAGCCAGCATGCCACACCTTTCTGGCTTCTGCAACAGAGAAAAAAACAAAAAAAATTCCCTTACACAAAAGTCAATGCTTAAAATTCCGCAGAGGTGTCTGATTTACAGTATCTGCCACAAACGTCAGGACAAAGAGGTGTGTGCACAAGTGCTAGTTTCATGAAAAAACTAAACTGATAAAAATGTAATTAAATTAAACATTAAATTACTTCTTCACCTTCTCTTCAGGATCCTTATCACTCGCCTCATCTTCAAAATCATCACTGTAATTTGGTGACGCTGGTGTGGAAACAGTTGGTCATTTACATTTTAAAATACACTTTTATCCTTTGTGTTTTCTTTCACTACAGGCATAAAATACCACTGCTCTCAACATACCTGATGATTTGGTTTGCAATAAAAATATATTTAATGTTTTCTTCAGGGTGTGACAACTCAACATAGCTATACGAATAAATGCAGTGTCAAGGTGCATGCATATAAAAAAAAATCTCTCTCTACTCTTGGAAAGCTGCACTCACAGAATGTTTGTTTATGACAGGATAAAATTACTACAACAAAGAGTGGATGCTTAGGGGCAAAAATCTACGTTTGGCTGGAAATAACTCGTGCGGCATTGTCTCACCTGGGGTGTCTCTCACAGTACCCAAGTCTCTTTCTCCATCTACATTCGGATTCTGCATTGTTAAAGAGAAATCTTCTTTCCTGAAATGCACCCATGCACATACACACAAAATACACACACAAATGCATGAATGAATGAATTTTTTAAAGGATTCTTCATGACTAATTCATAGTCATATAATGTCACTGTTTTTTTTTTTTCTCTTCACAGTCTTCGCAGCACCTTTGAGGAGACACAAGACCATGGCTGAAGGATTCCTGGCCTTTGTTCAGGCTTGAGTCTTCAGTCACAGACCTGCTGGCCGAAACACTTGCTTGCTCTTCCTCGTTCAGAGTTTGCAGGTCCAAGACAGCAGCACTCTGTGCAGATCCATACATAATTAGCGAATCTGTGCACAATGTAAAAAAAACAAAAAAAACAAACAAACAACAACAATAATAACTAACAATAATAACAACAGGCAAACAAACCAATGTGTCAAACAGAACAATAATTAAGAGTGAAACACAAACCTTCTGGCTCTAGACTGTCTCTGCTGAAGATGACTCCCTCTTCTGTGGGCTCATCATGAAAGCATTGCTCCTTCACCTGACCTTCATCAACCTCCTGGATGGTTTGGGACTTCCTTAAGGATTTAAGGAATGTCTTCCCAAGAGCTATTATTTCCAACAGTAACATAAAGGAACAACAGGTATCACACATCAAAAACTGAATGACTCCTCCTAGCAAAACTAAGTTTAAAAAAAAAAAAAAAAAAAGGGATAGCTGCATTAGCTACACTCTAGCACTGCACTTGACATGTGCATTGAACTATCACATTCCTATTTGAACCATCATTCATGATAAGGTTGAGCTACATTTAATTAGCTAGTGCTTACAGAACTGCCTGATAAATTACCAAGCAATTGCTACTGGACATAAAATCTTCACATACCAAAAACAAGTACAGGCATTAGGAAAAACTAGATGAAGCAGGGTTTTCGTACAGACCACTTCATTGCATTATTTTACCAATTTAATGTGAGCCTGTTTACACTTGGTATTAAAATGCATCCTCGCTGACTGGATTACAGGTAGACAGAGCCAAATGCCAGAGTAAATGACCACCGAGCATTTAAGACTGATTCACTCAAACTACTCGTCACGGTGGTCTGGGACACATCTGACACCACTTCTTGTCATGAAATGCTTATGCATCCCCAAGAAGGACATAACAGGACTGGTACGCCATCAATGCAGGATGTAGTAGTGGTTTTGGTGATGGTGTGCCAACACACACACAAAAAAAAAAAAAAAGAAAGGAAGAATAGGCAGTAACAAAACCTGAACACAAGCAGTCAGCAGGACACCTTGGAGATGCACGATAGACACGGGTGTAAACAGTCATGTGTCTCAGCTGTCCACTTGTGACCCAATCACCTGAGACGCATTTTAAAACTAAGTGTAAACAGGACCAGCGAGTATAATTATTACTTTTTGGATAGCCAAATGTTATAAACCTCAATTAAAAAAAAAACAAAACAAAACATGAAAATCTAAAAACGAATAAAACAAACTTATAGAAAGGTTTATAGGAAACTTGTTCTCAATTTGCTCATATTACATGTTTAGATCATAGTGTAAGTTAAACATACTAATAATAGAATTTTATTTCTTCAGCAAGAGAAAAGAATAAAAAACATGAATATACAGACCACAGTTACAGACCTTTGTCAATGAAAACAACTGGCATTCAGGAATTGCGCACTATCCACTGCTCAGGATTGTTCCTCATTGTAGTTTTGCAATGTTATTAAAATCATTAACACTGCCTTCTAATTATGCAGGATTATAATTTCTCTGGTTGTAGGACAAATTATTGTACCACTCTCTTAGAATTAGACAACAAGATTTTTGTCACTAGTTTGAATTCCAGCAACAAATTCAGTAACTTTAGCGCTCCCTTTGCTTTAGGCCATGGTGACGCACAATTCTAAATCTTCCTGATTAAGAGAATACCAAAAAGAAAATATGACCAAATCAAACTGCACAAGAGCTATCCATATACACTGAACCCTCGCCTATCGCGGGGCTTACGTTCCGCTGACCCCCCGCGAAAGGTCAAACCGCGATACTGCCGTGCCACATTAATTTTCATTATTTATAAATATTTTCAGGCTTTATAAACCATTTCCACTCTCTTATTAACCTTTTCCACACTCTTATAAACACG
>JAQMCW010000032.1:19515937-19525987 GCA_030068335.1 Chrysichthys cranchii | reverse complement strand
ATCCGCTGATGAAATACAGTGCATACTGTTTTATTTCGATTTAAATGTTATTATAATGTTTGAATGAACATTTTTTTCAAAATGCGAAAGCAAAAAAATTCCGCGAATCAAAATTCCGCGAGGGGTGAACCACGGTATTGCAGGGGACGACTGTAAATAAATATTTCTTGACATTGTGGACAATCTGACCTAAATACACAATGAGCCACGAAAAAGTAGTCCGCCTTCAGCGACAGGAACATAAAAAGAACGAGCAAATATATTGTGTTTATTCACTGAAACAAAAGGTCACAACAGGTGGTGAAAGTGGTCCCCATTCACATCTGTGCACCTACACATGGGGCGACAGACGGTGAGAAAGGGGATACGGCCTCCTCCAAAGAGCGTGGCTCTGGTACTGGAGGCAAGCTACTTTTTCATGACACAGCCTGTACAATACCACAAACATAATGAATGAATGATGAAACTCCTTTCTCTCAGGATTACACCCTCAACATATTTATTATATTCTTTACTACTTTCCTTATTTGTTACAAACAGTTTTGAAATTTTCCATGTTTTACTTGTTTACTACATTGTCTATATACAACTTATTTGATATTTTTATTAACATCGCTCTTTACACTTATTTGCACAGTCCCAGTGTCAACCACTCTGCATGTCACTGCACATTTTATCCTGTATAACTGACAAATCAAAACTTTGAAATCTACCTCAGATATTACCATTGCTGCTGTTCGAGGAATCAGTCCTGCTGTGCTCTGTAGGAGAATTATCAGAGGCAGACTCGGTGGACCTGTGGGAATCCTCAGCCATATCTGTGCTTGTACCACTTAATACAATGAGAGCACCATCTTCTGAGGCATTTCTTCCTTCTGAATCAGTGGATATTTTGGAGGACTGAGCCTTTGTCTTTGACGTAAGGTGTTCAGAGCTTCGCTGCCTATCTGTGCTGTTAGACGGCTCTTGATCAGGCAGATGGATCTTGCCTTGATGTCTAACTTTGTCAAGTGCCTTGCTGCGGGGTTTAGGGACAGGCTTAGAGGGGACTAACAGAAAATAAAGTGCAAGAAATAACACAGTTACAGAGCAAAATGAATGAAACTGATTATTGGTAGGGCACCAAGAATAAAAAAAAAAGGGCATGGTTATATGTTACAGGGAAGCTACTGGGAACAATGCTAGGAAGCAAATGTGAAACAATCGAGGTATAAAGTATGCTTATGTAGCAAGGGGTATTTCTGGTGATGCTTAATGGGATATCTGGGGGTTATTAATAAATAATCTGTACCCAGAAATGGTCTCTGTCTGGTGTCCACGGCATGAATGTCCACAGCAGTGTTTTTATTCTTGATGAATTTAAACTTACCAGCTTCATTTGGGTTAGCAAATAAGAAAAATGATACATAAATCACAAGAAATCTGGTACAAACAAAAGCACACAAAGCAGGAAAGAGGATTTAAGTAAGGTGCTCTGGAGTATTACAAGATAATGGAATCTCAATGAAGTACTCAGTGGGAATACAACTTATGCTTGGTAGAATCATGGGAGCAGAGGAAACCATAATGACACACACTGGGCCTTATATTTGAAGCTGGATATGAATGAATTCATTCATAATTCATGCATAGGAGCAGTTACACAAGAAGTTTGGTATTTCATGGGAGTTCGATAAGTACAGGAAAACTATGTCTTATGAGAGCTCCTGAGTGCGTGTAAATTTTAATGATAGTCACCTTTCGTTTTTTAAATGTCAAACCAATTTCACCTCACTTAATTCATACCCAGTTCCCCTTTTCTGGAATTTGGTGCCAAATTTGGACTTTTCAGGTGCCTTTACTCTAATAAATAAATTTTAATTGGATAAGGGTGAGGATAAATAACTTCCACTTTTGCATCAGAGAAATTCCTTTAATTTTGTCATTTAGGCAGTGGTACCCTAGCGGTCAGGGCATTGGCCCTTCAGTTGGAAGGTTGTGGGTTCAAGGCCCAGGACCAACAAGGTACACTGAGGTACCATGAGCAAGGTACTGTCCCCAAGCACTGCTCCCCGAGTGCTGTGCTGTTCGGCTGCCCCCGCTTCACTTGGTGAATGGGTCAAATGCAGAATTTCACTGTGTCATGCTATGCTGTGCTTCACGTGAGATGATCACTAGTACACATTACTCACTTACTAACTAAACGCAAATCACCTGCGGCATGCATGTTACTCAAGTTTTATGTCCAGTTTTAGTTCCCAAGACTTGCCCGAGAACTTGGACAATGTACAATTATATCTTCCTTTTTCAGAGATGATCCATGAACTAATCCATCAAGTAGGATGGGTTTTGTAGGAAAGGCAGCATTTCCCCACAATTGGGCGATAGCATTAAAAAAAAAAAAAGGCAATTTATTATCCATACCAACAAAACTTTGCATCTCCTTGCCACTTCGGATACGAGATGTAAATAGCTCAGGGCCAGGGGAAGGATGAAATAGTATTTGTCTCTTATTTCGAATATCTGTCATGTCTATTGATCATGTACATCATATGTATCTGAGATATTTTCCATATGTGGGAAACACTAATATGCACCATAGACAAATCACACTAGAGACAGTGTGAACAATCAAACATGCTCTTGATGCCAAAATTACTATTAAGTGACTGACAATCATCATATATTCGAAAAAGTATCTGGGTGTTTCCTTTCCGGATCACCTCTAATTAATGTGTGGTTATGTTATTACTGGAAAACTGGACTGGGGAGCCACTTAGCAAATGCAGATGAACACCTATTTAAAGGCATTGGTTTTTAATCATGTCCCACACTCCAATGTCATCCACAAACAAATTCAAAAATGGCTTTTATACAAATGTCCATGATCGTTTACAAATTGAAGCTGTAAACAGCCCAACAATTAGGTGTTTGCTTAATTGTTTTGATTATTGTAAAAACCCTATAGACAAATGTATCCTCATGAGTAACTTAACACTGGTTATGTACCAGTCAACAACCTAGTCTCTTCTTGTCCATTCGTGTGGAACCCAATTCAGTTTCATAAAGACAAATTTCACAGTTAAACAATTTCAACAGGTCTTAAAGCCTTTGCTTTGTGAGCAGCAGCAGTGTATAAAGGGAAAGACTGATGTATAATATTGCTTAATTTCTCAAAGTTAAAGCAACAACAAATCAAACCAGTACTTTGTTTTATTTGTGTACAAATACTCTTAGATTAACCTTCAAATGTTACTTGTCAATAAATAAAAGAGAGAACAGATTTATTTACTTAAACTTTTTTTTAGTGCAAAATAAAACAGGCCCAGTTTTCACCTTCATTGATCATCTTCAATCTCAGTCTCCCCAACAAAATGTATGAAACTAAAATATTGCTACTTTTAGGTTGTTTTCCTTTCCTTTTGCCACCCACCTCCTAATTTTTTTTTTATCTCTTCTCCAATTTCTGGCAATTATTAAATGCTGAACATTAACAATGTCAGTTCACATCCTGCATTTGCCTCAAAATGTTAGTTCAATGCCAAACAAACATCATACCACAGAAGTTTAGAGCTTCAGTCTGAATTCTATTTAATAAACATGACTGAACCCACCTTTTCTCTGACTCTCATCACTGTCTTCATCCTCTTGCCACCAAAGCACAGACCTCTGGCTTTTCCTCTCCTGCTGCTGTTGAGGTGCTTTTCCTAAGCTATCCAGAACACTGGGACGCTTAGAGCTGCTGCCCAAATCAACTGAGTCATCAGACACTGACTGTGAACAGCACATAAACAGGTAAAACAAAATCATATAAATAAATGCCTTATTCTCCTTTTGTATTATGTTGCTTGATGTTTAGTATGAACCAGCTGGTGCAGCTAAATTCAGTAAAACAGCCAAAAGTTAGACAAACCCTGTAGCTGCATTTTACTGCCAGTAACAAACATGAGATCTCTACTTTAAGAAAACCTAGCCTTGAGACCTGTCTGGAAAGATCAAGTCAGGTAACAAACTAGTTTTAAAAAGCAGAGATAAATGCAGTCAGTCTGCTAACAAATGACTTAACTCTTGATAAAGGATGATTGCCTCACATAGTGAATGTTTGGTTTTGTTTGCATGTGCCATAGTAAAACATACACAAGCTATTTTCAGTTCAGTTTGTAATCAGATTCCTGCTTTAAAAATGCCTTTAATGCTCCTGTACCATCACATCATCAAAACAGTGAAGTGCACTTACATACACTATACTGATAACTGCATACAACTTGTCACACAGACACACACACTCACACTCTCAGACACACACTCACACTCTCAGACACACACTCACACTCTCAGACACACACTCACACTCTCAGACACACACCTCTTTCAAGAATTGTTCAAACTGTTGGTCCAGCTCCTCCTGTGTCAGTCTGTAGGCCATTTGCAGAGCAGGTTAACGAGCTTCTCCTCTACATATCCCTGAGCAGAAAACATAGTTAACAAAACGAACACAACTAACCATCATAAACAGGCGTTCCACAGCACAGACAGGTCAGTACCTTATGTCTAACAAACAGCCTGACCGTGAGCCCGCTAGATAATTCACAGCCTACAGATAGAGATACAGTCTACCAAACATACTCACGAGGCGAAATACGGCGTGGATACAACCTAGTTAGGGAGCTGAACTAATCTGCTGCTCATAAACACACAAACAAACAAACACACTGCGGTGCACGAGCAGGTGTCCGAAGTCAGTTCGAACGTTAGACCTAGTTACCTGCTCCTTCATACATCAACAAACAGGACGCTTAAACCACTAGCTAAGACTGTGTCACGTTTTTGTTACCTCTTAAAACAAGTCGCTTACAAACACAAAAAAAACCCCATCTATCCGAATAAGTGTAATATTGTTTGTTGTCGGCTCTATTGTTGTGTTAGGAACTCCCGCAACTGTAACCGCGGAAGGATTACTTTAAGCTAATTGGTTCTTCTTCTTCTTCTCTGTCAGCTCAGACATCGAGCCCACGTCGCCACCTACCGTCCGCCTCTGTCACTAGCCGCCAGGCCTCAAGGGACTACTAGCACATAACCCCTTTCACTTAAATGCTAAACATGAATAATAATAATAATAATAATAATAATAATAATAATAATAATAATAATAATAATAAACTACATGTATTAAAATACTCATGCAGTTCGAAAGCTTTAAGAAAGCCTATAACGTATCTTCAACATTCCAGTAACCTTAAAGGTCTGCTACGTAGAATGTAGGATGATCTATCAGCAGAAATGGGATACAGTAATCCCCCGCCTACCGCCCCCCGCGAAAGGTGAAACCGTGATACTGCGAAGTCACAATAATTTTATTATTATTTATATATATTTTATGGCTTTATAAACCATTTCCACTCTCTTATTAACCTTTTCCACACTTATAAACACATCCTATGCTCTTAAACACTTTTTACACTCTTAAACATACGGCATTTTAACAACACATAAAATACTACAGTCGTGCTTACTGCCGATGAGGTCACTTCCTAGTTACAGCCGTCCTAGCCAATCCTAGCGCTCCCTCGCGATCACCTGATTTTTCCACCAGATTTTATTATATATATATATATATATATGAAGGCTTTATAAACCATTTCCACTCGTTTCTAACCATGTCCTATGCTCTTAAACACTTTCTATACTCTTAAACATACGTAATTTTAACAACATATAAAATCTACATGCTACTTACTGTCGGTGAGGTCTCTTCCTGTTCACGAGCTGAAGCGGAAGTGGTATACACAGCCACTTTCACTTTTCATCCGCTGCTGAAATACAGTGCATACTGTTTTCTTTCGATTTAAATGTTCTTTTAATGTTTGAATGAACAGTTTTTTAAATAATATTTTATATTCCAGAGTCCCGCAAAAGCCAAAAATTCCGCGAATCAAAATGTGAAAATCCGCGATGAAGTGAAGCCGCGAGAGGTGAGCTGTGGTATTGCGGGGGATTACTGTATTCATAAATATGTGTTAATTAGTGCATTGTTACCTGTAACTATGAAGCACTGTAGGTTTTTTTCATAAGCTTAGAATGAGCCCTTTATATCTGCATAAGGAGTGCTTCAACCACCACGGAGCCAGCATGTTGCGGTGCTACAGTAGTCCAGAACTGACAAACCTCTAGAGAGCACCTTCCTTCTTTTGTGTTTTTATAAGTGGCATGAATCCAGAAAGAATCAACAAAAGGAAGATGAAGGAAAAGAAAGGAAGATGAAGAACAAGAAAGAATCAGTGTTTGCTGGTGCAGGCTAACACCTTTAAGAACCCACATTTTGAAAAATGGACTATAATGCTTATTATTTAGCATGAGAGAGTGCAAGAAAGTGTGAATGTAAGTACAGTCAACCCCTGTCTAGGTCAAAGCCGCGAAGTAGCTACCTCATATTTATTTTATTATTTATATATATTTTAAGGCTTTATAAACCTTTCCCACACTCATATAAACACTTCCTATGCTCTTAAACACTTTCTACACTCTTAAACCTACATAATTTTACCAACATATAAAATTCTACATGGTTACCATATGCCAGTGAGTTGACGTCCTGTTTATAGCCATCCTAGCCAATCCTAGCGCACCCTCATGGTCACCTGATTGGTCCACCTTATAAGCAGTAGTACAAATGCCGGTGAGTTGACTTCCAGTTTATAGCCGTCCTAGCCAATCCTAGCGCTCTCTCGCGGTCACCTGACTGGTTCACCTGACAAGCGGAAGTGGTGTACACTGCATTTTCATTGTGTATTCATCCGCTGATGAAATACATACTGTATTTTATTTTGATTTAATATTCTTTTAGTATGTTTGAATTAACATATTTTTTATATTATATTTTTTATATTCCAGAGTCCTGCAAAATTAAAAAAAATCCACAATTCAAAATTAGAAAAACTGTGATGCACTGAACCCGCAAGAGGTGAACCGAGGTATTGCAGGGGACGACTGTATTGGACATACACTGTAGCACATGTGTCAAGGTGGTCCATAAAAGCGCCACTGTGGGTGCAGGTTTTCATTCCAACCAAGCAGGAGCCACACCTGATTATACTTGTTTAATCAGTTGAGATTGGCTTTCAGTTAACTCAGGTGTGAGTTGTGCTTGGTTGGAATGAAAACCCGCACCCACAGGCAGTCCTTTTATGGACCACCTTGACACCCCTGCACTATAGGCACCTGGCAACCACCATAAGTACTAATACTGTACACCCTTGGAAAAGAGAGTGGCATTCAGTTGATGGCAATCAACTGAATGCTAAACAGTGGACCTTTAACAACAGCCTAACAGCTATCCAAGTCTTGTAATATCTATCCTTGAGTTGGAGCTGGGCAATAATCTTAATTTTCTTAAATCATGATATTGAAAACCTTAGCATTAAACTGAATAATAAGTCAATTAAAAGTCATGGCAAACATTTTTACTGATCCATTTATTTTAGTTGTTTAATAAAATAAAAAATAATAACAAATAAAATGTAATCATTTGATCAAATTCATTTTAACTTTTATTTATTAACCACTTTATCCTGCTCAGAGATACATAGGATTTGGAGTGCATCCAAGGAACACATGGTGTGAGGCAGGAATGCAGCTTGGATGGGATGGCAGCCCATAATAGGACACCATGCATGCACACACATTCACATATTCACACAAACTTTGGGGCAACTTGGTGTAGCCAGTCCACCTACCTACCTGAGGTGAGGGGAGAACCTGACTCAACCCCACACAGACACAGGGAGAACATGTGCAACTCCACACAGACAGTGTCCTGAGCTCAGGATCAAACCACAAACCCTGGGGCTGTGAGGCATCAACACTGCCTGAGGCAGGAACACACCCTGAGGGACACAAGTCCATCACAGGGCATCATGTACACACACATTCATACACTCATTCACGCTTAGAGGCATCAACCTCCTGTTGCACCACTGTGCCAAACAATCAGCAGTTTCATTTGAGTATTGCATATTTTCTACTCTCTGTAATGTAAAGAAAGAGAAAATGATAAATTTTAAATTGAAAAGGTGAAATGGTTAGCACTGTCACCTTGAACAACAAGGTTCTGGCTTCAAATCTGGTGGCTGACTGGGGCCTTTCTGTGTGGTTGATGGATGGATGACTGGATGGATAGATGGATGGATGGATAGTAGCAGCTGGCTGAAGGTCTGGCTTTTAGTCCTCGCTTTAAATGGACAATATGAATAACAGATAATCCAGATTTATATGGATATCTATGGTCCACAATAGTTGTTTTTCTCTCCTGTTTATGAAGACTGGGACAGCCACAGAGACCAGAGCTTTTCTTTAAAGCTGATTTGGCAGCTGATATAATATAAAGAAGACTCACAGAAATGATTTCAACAGTGTTCTTACTTAAATATCTCCCCGTGTTTATCTCTATCAAACACTGTTTACGTTCCAAATATTATGGCTTAGTTAGCTGTTATTTAACTCTTTGATTCTACACCCATTTCGATCCATCTGATATATTCTTTTCTGTTGCTGCTGAAGTGACAAATGCCTATAGTAAGTGCAGCAGTTTTGCTGTTTGTCGTCATGAGAGAGCCATTACCCAATAATTGGGCAATTAAACAGCGATGACTGCTAAATTATATTGAGCATTTAATCTTGCTCATTCAATGACAATTAGTCTTGCAAATATATCTCTAACAGCTCTTTAGGGCTCTCTTTGCATTTGCTTTACTTACTGGAATAGTTCCTTTCCATGTTTTGAGGTTCATTACATTTTGAAAAACTACCATGCCAGTCTTTCTCATTATATTTGGTTGATCAGTGCAAATAGCCAGATTGTTTGAGAGATGGGAGACTCAGTACAGTCATTAAACAGTATGGCTGATTAGCAGGCTCTATGGCAGCAATTTTCAACATGAATGCATGTCCTCACAGCTCAGTCTGCTGTTTACTTGGTGTCAACTACAAGCTTATCTACAAGCTTAGCGTAGTATTTTCATGCAAACAGCTGCAAATAGATAAGCAGTCAGCAAAAATGCAGATTTTATCTTGTCTTCAGTATTCTAAAGTTGGTGCACAGTTTGGTGTTAATGGTATAACTGTGACCGGCTGACCATGAATGAAAATATGTTATCTTATGACATTATATCATTGTGTGTTCCCAGGGATAACTATCATTGAGTGTATTGATATGGCACCTGAGGTAGGAAAAGTCACCCCCAAAGACCCCAGTAGGTCATTCCTCTAGAGAGCGGCTTTCCTAAACCCCCTCCTCAGAGCCGCCCTGTTGGCTCTGTAGAGACTGAATCTAGAACCGTTGTGTGTTTTTTGTTTGTCCCTCTGGACGATTCCTTTAAAGAATCTGCAGAACTGTATACCAGTGTTTCCTATTCAAAAACGCTTCATGTGCAACTTATTTAGGTAGCAAAGAACATTTAAGTATTTATACTTAACATATTATTTATGACAGATAACTTGCCAGTTCATCCAAGATTTTGAGTTGACCTTCTTGCTTTTACATTTATGTGAGTCCAAATAGATTTACAATTATGATTAGAGAATTAGGAGATATATATGTATATACTTAGATATACATATTTATATACTTTTATTCTTGATGAAACTATGTTCTTTACTATATTCACTGAAAAATAAACTTGTGAATGTGTGCTTTTTTCAGGTCTTTATTTCAGTGTACTATAGGTAAGTCCTTTTTTCCTTTTTTGTACTAACCATAATTTTAAAATTCTAACTTGTAACACATATCCATAAAGTCAATACCTAGAATCTAGGGAGAATATATAGAGAACAGAGAAGTGTGTGTGTGTGTGTGTGTGTGTGTGTGTGTGTGTGTGTGTGTGTGTGTGTGTGAGAGAGACAGAGACAGAGACAGAGACAGAGACAGAGAGAGACCAGCTGACAAAAATTCTTGATAAAGAAAACAGGTTAGATGTGATGAACCTGTCAAAAACCTTTGTAATCAAACACACACACACACACACACACACACACACACACACACACACACACACACACACACACACACACACACAC
>JAQMCW010000032.1:19491501-19508720 GCA_030068335.1 Chrysichthys cranchii | reverse complement strand
TATTTACAGGAGTTTGGTTTTGTTAATAATTTGATTTAAGTCTTTTTGTGTGTACATTACTTCTTTTATCCCCTGATAATCAGACTTATATTTTGAAAAATGAAACATGATCAAGGTGGCACAGTATTACAATGGTTACTCTAACTTGCTCATAGGTGAGAACGTGAGTGCGAAAGGCTGTTTGTCTCTATGCTAGCCCCGTGATAAATTGGCGACCTGCCCAGGGTGTACCCTGCCTCTTGCCCAAAGTCAGCTGAGATTGGCTCCAGCCTCCCCTTAGTGGTTAAGTGATATAGATTATGGATAGATGAAACAAGATCATAGTCACTTTTTAGTGTGACACAACTAATATAATTGTTTGATGAAGGACTTAAATGACGTAGAATAACCATCATTTTTAGAAATATAAAATGTGAAGTTTTAATCATTTGTTTCACATGTAATTGTTGTAAAATACACGTTTGTCGTTTGTGCTGCACCTTGGTGGGAGAGAAAAATGAGAAGTGACTAAATATAGAGAAACAGATGTGATATTGAGAACTGAAAGTTGGCTCACTCAATGATTGTAGACAGAAACCATCAGTAGAATTTATTGTAAATTGCTTTTCCATTTTTTTTCTAAATACAGGGAAATTTGATCATTTGTGGTAATCCATCATACTGTACAGATGAGCTAGATAGAGATTCAGTGTAAGAATGTTAAATAATTTTTTAGATGCTAAATAGAAAATCAAAAGAAAACATTCATATTTTGTACAAAACAATCTAAAAACCATTAGTATGCACATTTTAGCTACAGCTGTTGGTCTCTTAGCGCAGTGATAAGAGGTGAACCAACAATATACGTCTTTAACTTTTTATAGTGCTCTGATATGAACACCTCCTCGATTTTGTTCCTGTTTTTATTATACTTCACAATGACTCTGTCCATGTTGCTCTTTGGGTCATGTGGATTGTAATATTTCCTGACTTCATCGGGTAGATCACTAGCCTTTTTGTAATGAAGGTTTCCTATGGTAAAGTATGCATATGTCTTCTTGTCCATCAGCCTGGGTAGGAGAAAAACTGGTCCTGTGTTCTTGAACTCATGGAAACCGTAATCACCTTTCATGGGGTCGCAGAGAGCCACCATGTTATTGTCGATGCAGTTTTGAACGTACCACACAAGCAGCGCGAGTCCATGTCTTGGAGGTGGCCTGCCAAAACCTGTCTCCTTCAGCTCTTCCACAGAATTTAATGTCCTCAAAGAGGAAAAAATCATTAGAGCCACCGAGAGGACAAATCCAAGAAATGTACGATGTGTCATCATGTGAGTCCTTTTAGAAAGAAAGAAAAATAAAATAAAAATAAAATGCTCAAAATTATGACTTACCAGCTTAAAGTAAGAGCAATATAACGGAGGATTTTAGACCAAAAATGTCACAATAATTGATTATGTTGGATACGTTAAACAAAATCTATAATTTTGCAAGCTTCCATTTAGTTTATTTAATCTGTTTTTCTCCTGACATATAGACTAATTTTATGCAGGCATAACATTTAAATTTTGACACATTGCTGGCATATTAAATTGATGTAATTAACTAGCGTCGCTCTGATATTAAGCTACTTGCATCTCATTAGCTGTCTCCAAACACTGTTGACGCCTGACATCAGGAAACTAAATTAAATTCAACGAATGAGCAAAATTAGCATGTAATAGCACTCTATTGTGCATAAATGTTTTTTAGTGTGTCTCACCTTAGTGATTTGGCAGGCCAGTAGAAAAGACTGTTTAATGAGCTAGGATTCGTCAGTGAGCAGGATCTGTTAGATGTGCTAGCACGGTGTGCACGTATGATGTGAAATCCTCCACGTGTATATTTCCTCACCACCACACAGGATGTGGCGCAATCTGTGAGGTATTTTTTTTTTCTCTTCATGTTCTCCGTGTGTACTTTCTTTTAGTTTTAGGTAACATACTACCAAAACTATGATAAATAGATTTTACAATCTATTTTCTTGGGTTGATTTTTTCAAATACAGCGATACTCATTATTCTTTTCTAATGCGCACCCATTTAAAGCAACTGTCTAAATCTTTGCCGTCTAAATCTGAATGTATTCATACAGGAGTTTATCACTTCCTAAATTCCATTTAACCTCTTTGTCTACTCTCTCTCTTTAATCCCACTGCGTTCACGTACACCTCTGTTCAAACCCCTCAGTGACTACCCAGAATTGGATAAAATGTGGACGCCCACAAGGACATAAATAAATGTTAGGTACATATTTATTTTTTGATAGGTTTGACAGGACAGTTGCCAGATGCAGTGAACCTAAGCTACATGTATTGTATGTCTAACCAGCAAAATCCTCATCACTCACTTAGTCTAATAACATTTGAAAGTAATATGTATGAATGACTATTTCTCACTCAGCTCACTCAGGGCCTGAACGTGCCGTACAGCACATAGGCTGCCAAGCGGCCCCCACGGGGCTCGGTTGACATTTCTGTAGCCAAGTGCATTCTACAGGGTGAGGTCGCTAGCCCCACGCCCAACCCTCCCCTAACTCGGGACTCGGGTTCATGCTCTCACACACACACTCACACACACACACACACACACACACGTCCACACCTACGGGCAATTTTAGGGTAGCCAATCCGCCTAACGCGCATGTCTTTGGAAGTGGGAGAAAACTGTCCAAGGGTGGCACGGTGGCTAAGTGGTTAGCACTGTTACCTCACAGCGAGAAGGTCCTGGGTTTGAGCCCTGGGTTTGGCACAGGTGTCTTTCTGTGTGGAGTTTGCATGTTCTCCCTGTGTCCGTGTGGGATTGCTCCGGTTTCCTCCATGAGTAACTATTTAGTAATCTTAATAAATTGAAATTGTAAGTCATTATTAAATACAAATTTAAACATATGATTATATCTAATATATATTACGCTATATACTGTAATGTCAGTTGGCACTGTTATTGCTATACCAGCTAATGTTATATTGGTTTATATCACAGCACTGTTGGATATGACTGGTCAGAAGGTGTTGATGAATTTTGTATAAGTGCATGGCTCTGACAGTGTTTACAGCTGCAAAGCAAGTAAGTTCATTGTAATGTGTACTTTCTAATCTATTTTTATTTCTATAATAGCATCACATTCACAGCGAGTTGTAGAGCATATATTATAGTTACTCTATACCTACTAATAAATGGATTAAAAAAATACTGTTAATTAACAGTGAGTAATGTGTAATAGTTTACAGACTATTTTTGCATTTTCCAGTTTCTAGTTTCATTTTTTTGCCTTACTAACTGTGGGGGGTGGGGGGGGGGGAGTGCAACTGGTATAGAAAAGACTGTTTATAGCTGACATAAGGTAAATGATTACTCACTTGTACTCACTTGTCTCGCAGATGTTCAACAATATTAAATGTTCCTATTAATGGGTAAAAGTATGTATTCATTTCATTAATTTCATGTAATTTATTAATTTATATCATTTATTTTGATGAATGAATACGTAAATAATACTTTCAGACATGCCGCTCTTGGAAAATATTGGAAAAGTGTGCATATATATGGGAGAGGGAAAAAAGTGGATCAGCTGCCACTCGGTAATATCCCTAGTGGTTTAATCATATAGTGTCTTTCCTCATTCCCTTTATCACATCACACTGACCACCACTGGGTATATGGAAGAGGCCAGGAGAGAAATGAATGGAGGGAGGACAGATGAAGAAGAGTGGTAAAAGAAATGGGAGAAGAAAGTACAAGGGAGGAAAGATGGACAAGAAAGGAAGTGAGAGGTGGAATAGACAGGGTGGAAATGATGATGAAAAAGCAGAGGATGAAAAAAGAGAGACAGGTTGTCTTAGAGGATGTGGAAATGCCTCACAAGGGGAGGAAAGGCCCACACACAGAGAGCCAGACAGCAAGCCTTTGAGTAGCCACAAGTACGGCATAGGAGGGTGGATTCCATTCTGCTGTCTTCACTGAAAGAGTTATTGATGCAATTGATTCTGCCTCAACTGCGGCACCTACCCAAACCCTTGCTGTGGCAGACAAACAGTTCCTGAAAAGAGTGCTGCCCTGAAGACGATGGATTTTCAATGCAGGAAGCATACAAAGCTGAAGCTGAGGCAGGCTATAACCATACATGTTTCCAAATCTATATAACTACTGATAGTACTACTTTTTGATTGTTGGTTAAATAAGAGTATTGTCTGATCACTACAGCAATGACTGCACTTCTTCATTTCTCTTTCTTATTACAATTTTCCAGTGGATGCCTTCTACTATTGGTCTTCTAGATTGCACTGTCCTTTGCCCACATGCATACAAATGTTCATACTGATAGTTCTGAAACTTACTGATACTCAAGACACATGCTTTCGTGACACTCGCTTCCGTGACTCTGTAAGACTTATCACTGTTTTACTTATTACTTATCGTTTACTTATATTTTTCCTTGTGTTTGTTGGATAAAAAACTTTGTAATTGCATTATTCTTGTACTACTCAATTCTCCATAAACGATTTGCACGAGTGCCCGTAGAATGCTGAGCAGTACAGATGATGAATGTTTAGAATAGATTAAAGTAATGGTTTGCTAGACAAGTTTGAATTAAGCCTCTGACAAGCAAATACAAAAGGCTATTACTTGTAAGTTGAAATTAAACCTCTGACAAGCAAATATATAAAAGGCCTTGCTTTACAGTATAAGTCAGCCAAATAACTGCGTAATACTGTAATTACAAAAAGCTTTGACACTGTAACATCCAAATCTGATGAAAAACTTCATAATAAATAAAAGCTGGGTACATATTAAATACATAATTGAACACTGAGATATTTTTGTCCAACATTTTAAATAAAGATTTATTGGCTGGAATCAGTTAATGTAAATATTTCAAATTGAAATGAGATCATTCAGTATTTTAGATATTTACCTAATAAAAGTAATCAATACATTTAAATGTTGTTTGCACCAATTCACATATCTGGCTTTAGGATATCAGTGAATTAAATCCTACAAGTTTTGACGTATTTGTACAAGTTCTTCAGGATGCTTTGTATTTATTTTCTGTTTCGAATATTATAGCTACCAAACCTCAGTGAAGATGCTAACAATATATAGTTTGGGCATGTGATTTTGATAAAGCTACAGTTGAGGTCAGGTCTAGCTCATAACCCTGTAGGCACACAGAGAGCGGGACATATTTGCAACACAGTGTTTATTTATAACAACAAAAAAAGATGTGACATGAAACAACTAACAAAATGCAGGAAAATCTAGAAATCATGACATGGGCAAGAATACTCAGAAGCATACTCAGCAAGAGATCATCACAAGGAAAAGAGATAACCGTATGACAATCACAATAAACAAAACTCACACTTAAATACTGTGGCTAATGACTCCTAAACTCAAAACAGGCACAGAAAATTACATACATGTGACCCGCAGAAGATCATGGGAAATGTAGTTTATATGTGTAATCCGTAGCTCCAAACAAGTCCAGAAGTACTCTCTAGCACTGACGTGACATTTAAGGTCAGAAGTTTACATACAAATCATTCATTACATGAATGCCAATTTCACTGACTTCTTTGAACTGATCTTTTAATGGTGCAAAATCATTCCTCCTTGCATCTTATAATAAAAATATACAACATGCATCTTATGTATAAAATATCCACACGCCCACTTAGATAACTAATTCAGTGGTACTGAACATTCCAAAATGCCTTTTAATTTCATTTTATGTCTCTTGCTTTCCTGTTAGTGATCATGAATGACTACAACTGGTAGCTTTTCTGTGCAAATATATTAAGGTTATGCTTGACAATGTTCATTAGATTGACCAACACACAGTACAATAGGAAAGTCCAATGAGCTCAGTGCAGATCTGAGAAAGAGGAAAGTCAGGAATGTTTGAGATCCATTTTAAATAACTCCAGATTTCAAGTTCATTAGTTCCACTGTATGTACTGTAAGCAGAAGTTATTGGGAGGTGTATCCACTTTGGCCTGCTCTGGAAAGGGACCCTCAGCTAAGAGGAAATTGATTGGATGGCTAGATGGTCAAAAACAACTCAGGAATCACCAAGTGGTTGAACTGGAAGCTGCTGGACTATGAGTACGACTGCCTACAATCAGGCAAGGTTTACATTGCTATTTTCTAAGAGGCTGCCTTAAAAAAAGCCTCTGCTCCAAAATCAACACCTTCAGGTTAGACTAAAGTTTGCAGCTGATGACTTGGACAAAATAAAAGTCATCTGAAGAAAGTTTAGCCACAATGGCCAGAGGTATGTTTGGAGGAGTAAATGAGAAGCATTCAACCTGAAAGACACTGTACTAAGTGTTAAGCATGGTGGTGGTAGCATTAACTGGAACTGGTGCACTGTGCAAAATTCAGTGGAATAATGGAAAAGGAGGACTCAGAATAACCTTACATCATCAGCTACACTGTTGGACACTATTAGGTATGGCAACAGGACAGTCATCCCAAACATACAAGAAAGCTATTTGTGGAAAGGATAAAGCAGGCTAACATTAAGCTTTTGGAATAGCCTGGCATCAACCCTACAGGAAATATGTTGATAGTGCTTAAAAATTAGGTTGGTACCCAGAAACCAATAGTAAATATATACTGGGAAGAATCAAAAAGTAAAGGCAAAATACACTTAACAGCTTTATTAAAAGTAACTGTGAGAAATTGAACATATCGCTTTTCCACATAGTCTCCATGCAGGAAGACAGATTTGTTATATGATTGAACTAGCTTCTCTATTCCCACAGAGAAGAAGTTTTTTGGCTGCTCCTGAAGCCAGATGAAGCCAGAAGCCTGCTTCCTTTACTTCATTCATCAGAAGTGAATCTGTGACCATACAGCACCTCCTGCAGTGGACTGGACATATGATATTCGCTCAGCACCAGAGCTGGGCTGTAAGGAGGACGTGGACAACATTTCGTGTTCAATTCCCTAAGGTTACTAAAGTCTCTCTGATGTCTTTGACTCCAAATAGGGAAATACATATATTTTCCAAAATATGGAAAAAAAAAATAATAAATGACGAGATTATCTAGGCCATGCAAGGACTTCCTGAATTATTTTGCCTCTATGTTCGGCTTGTTGCGTTGTTGAAACGTCCATCTTCTCCCAAAAATCTTCTCACCAGTGAGAATAAATTCTCCACTAATACGATCCAGTACATCACTCCATTCATGTTTCCTTGGATTACATCCCCATATGATGGTGCTCCCACCTCCATAGTTCAATATGGGTATAGTGTTCTTAGGCTAATCCCCACAACCCTTTTCCTCCAAATATGATGGGCTGAATTGGCAACGGTAAGATTGGCTGTGGTTTCACTCGAGACCAGGACGGAGACAGTGACAAGGAGACCAAACAGTGACAAGGATCTTATATGGGATGTATATGTGTAGGTGTTGGGTGTGTTTTCATTTGTTTCTCCTTGTACACACATTCCTCACAGAAAATAAGCCAAAGCCACAGTGTTTCAGGTAGAAAAAAAAAATATTTTGCTATGTTGTAATGTAGTGTGAGAATTAAACTAACTGTATGTCCGTAAACAGTAAGCAAATTAAGTCAAGAGGCAGCACAGCATTAATGGTCTCATTCATTCTCCCTGTATTCATATCACAGATTATGTTCTCCTCTACTGATGAATGCATAGAACCCAACAATTTTATCTATATTTTTCTCTTCAATTAA
The DNA here is from genome assembly GCA_030068335.1 of Chrysichthys cranchii. Lineage (NCBI taxonomy): Eukaryota > Metazoa > Chordata > Actinopteri > Siluriformes > Claroteidae > Chrysichthys > Chrysichthys cranchii. The sequence continues at coordinate 19,501,000 of JAQMCW010000032.1, read as the reverse complement.
AAATGATAAATGGTTTAATTTGACCTGAGGCCCACACTAGGGTTAGTCCCAGAACTGATGCTTCTCCAGGCACTGCAGCTGTTAAACTGCAAAGCACAGCAATGACTAGTGACATACTGAACTAAATACATTTTTGTAATACTTAATATGCATGGAACAAAATCTAATTGTGGATACACCATGGATCATGTCATATTATCAAATTATGTACGTATTGTTACAAACTGTTTTAAACATCCTGTTTGTAATGAATAAAACATTCAATTCCCCTTTTCTCATGCTCTAGTGCATAGGGATGTGTATTGAGGGCAAGAGAAAGAGCATCTGTTCAGTCCCTGCACATCGATTCTCTAAACACATGAACATCCCTTTTCTCTCTGCTGTCAGCTCATTCCAACTCTCAACATAATATCAAAGCCTTGCTGCTTCATTACAAAATGAATTAGACTTTTAAATGATCCCTGTGCTGCATACAAGCCTGGCACAGAGGCGGAGGAAGGTGGAGCAGGAGAGACAGAAACACAGGCAGGCATTAGCATTTCATTACCAAGATTCAATGTCAAATTATTCAGTCTGATTTTTCAGTCATTATTTATTTATTTCCACTGACTTTCTGGCTTGGTTAAATCTTCACCACCACTGTTTGGTGGTTCCTTTAATTTCTCTGGCATATGCTAACAGTGCCAGAGTGTCACACTCTGTTAGCTCATCTCGTCTGTGTCCTGGAGAAATGTAGGAAGAGGGGAAAAATGTTTTCCTTGGAAATTATTCACAGAAATGCGCTTTATAAATTGGAAATTTTCAGTTCTAATATCTGAGTGGCTGAATTGTGCCCAAACTGGTTGTAAAATCCTGACTGCATTCAATTCTGTATTAATGAACTAGTAAAACCATTACACTTACACCACTTAAACCTAATTGCAGGTATAAAACACAACATTGCATGTAATGTTGCTTATCAGACAAAGCTTACGACCGAACTACATCGCATAGGGGAAGAATTATGTTCTAAATAATTTAATCATATTATTATTAAATTAATTCATTTTTAAAATGATGAAATTTAAATACTTATTGAACATGGGATTTTATCATATTGTTTCTGCTGGGATTTTATAAAAGCAATAAGCCACTCTGCTTCATGTTGTGCCTAATAAAGCCCTTAGCCATTACAAAAATCAATATAACACATGGCCTTGAGTGGCTTATTGCATTAATCTACTATGGCCTGCATGGCTGGAGTCCAGCATAGTTTGGTGATTTCCTCAAATTCAGTTGGTTCGTAATAATTTTGAATTATTATATGTTTACAGAAACAACAAATACGATTTCTGATATGATATATGAAATGAACAACAAAAGAAATAAATGCTTATATGATTTGTTTAAATTGCTACATTTATTTTTATATACGTACTACTTGTAATTGTTATTTAAACTTGATCTTCAAGAATGAGAGAAGTGATAATTAAACATACCTCAATTCTATGTAAAAAAGTCATAGTTCTACTGAACCCTGAAAAAAAAAATTGCAGCATCTTCTTATAATTTTTTTTAAACAATTCATATTGTTTTACATTTTTGTACAGCACAGCAAAACAACAGTAAATGCTATTGTCACAGTTACCCATTTATAGCCATTATTTGAAAAAAAAAAAAAATTTTTTTTAAAACAAATATGTTAATATTTGCTACACAGGTCATACAGGTCAATCACAGGTTATATTGGCTTTTAATCCTACACTCGACTACAGAAATAAGGAAAAAAAAATAAGAGAGAGCTCTCAGAGAGAAGTAGGAGAAAGATAAATGAAGATGAATGAAAATATTATTGGAGGAAGAGGTAGGACACAAATAAGGAAATATGAGCTTAATGTAGGTCACAAACAGAACATTGGGAGTAACCTCGCTTCAAGTGATTTCTCTGGTACTGCTCTCGTGGATGTTTTTATGTGATGTTAAATCTCACAAACAGAGCAAATTTATTAGTCTTAAGTGAGAACATTTTTTGGCTGGATCATATGGAACGGATTTATGTGGATTCTTTTTAAAGGATTTATGTCTTAATGGATTGCAAAGCAGAATCACACATCAAAGATTTCCAGAAACAGAATTCATTTATTATTCAAACATGAATGACCGGGAAATATTAAGTCCATAATATTTTATAATTAATATTATAGTATTATATATTTGGCTCACAATTTTGCTTAGAGATTTCTGGGATAATCAGTGTATGAAAAACAAACAATTAATGGAAAATGGAATTTTAAATTGTCATTTTTTTCATATTAATCTAACTAGTGAACAATAAGTAGCAAAATATAAGAACTGTACTACTGCTTCACATTTCATATATCATAAAAGTGTTCTTTAGGTGCTTTAGATGAGGAAGTTCGGTGAGCTGCTGAAACTATATCGTCCACGCGCTCTTTCTCGCCACAAGTAAGGGCACTTTAAATTGGAAGGCACTTTAAAGGCTAATTAAATACTGGGGCTTTCTGTGCACTTTGTGTTGATGACTAGAGCCGAGGTCCTTAATGTGCCTGTCATTTTCATTTTGCGCTAAGAGAAACTTTATTACATGAAATAAAAGTGGCAGGTGCACATAAAGAGTGGAGTACGTACATGCCGAAGTGGCACTTAGTACACTTTTGTACATTATTCTTATGAATGTTTGTGCTGAAAAGGTCTGCATGCTGACCCTGCCCCAACCTTAATCTTCAACTTTCATATACAGTTAGTTGATTTGATACAGATTCAGAAAGTGTGAGATCTCGTTGATATCCAAGTACTAAAGAAACAGTGATTCAAAGGTGACATAGTCTTCACTGTTTTCTTTCCCATGCTTGTGTCAAACAAAGTGCATTTTAACATGTTATTTCTTAAAATCATAAGTGGAATCTTGTGAAAAATATGTGAAAAATGAACGTGTGAAAATTCTCGTTTCCTGAATAGCCTGAATTTCCTGAATATTATTCTGTTTTCCTGAATATCCTCTATGTAATGTACATGGATGTTCAGTAGTTGTGTATCCTCATAGCTTGCATGTAATTTAACAAGTGCTCAGCCTTAATTCTTTTGTATGATCTTTTGAGTAAAATGTTTTTCATAATCTCGTTTTTTTCCCCCGTTAGCTTTTTCTTAGCCCCTCTGGTATGACACTTATGTTTATAATCTGGGTTTTGAACTCTGCTCTGTAACTTTGACTACTTAATTTTTGCATCTTGATTTTTGTTTTAATAGGCTACAGTAGATTTGTCTACCCCTATACTATCTGTTCTTAGTAACAAACCTGGATTTGGATTCTTGTATATTTTCAAACTACAAACATCAAATTTAGGGAAAATGAATAGGTGTTATCTGTGTCGTTGATTACTAATAATCGGTACCTGCCCTGACTCCATACTGATGCCAACTTCTTGTCATCACGTTCTCCTATTGCTCATTTTGGACACACATTAGCAGGTGTGTGGGAAGATGCTTTAAGGATGCCAGATAAATGTAAAAGTGTGACATCCTTACTTTTTTAGAGGATAAGTACAAAGGGCTGCAGCTTTCTGAGCCTGTGCAACTATAACCATTTTGGATATCATCATTGCCTCCTGACTTCTCAGGGGAAAACTTAATAAAATAAAAATACAAACAACCCTTACTGTTCATAACTCCCAAACAGTAAATCTCAATCCAAAGCAACTACTGAGACTACAATGCAAACAGTGACCATGTTAATGTGTGTAGCATGCTCAGTGTTCACTCTAACTAGATCAGTGGAAACATGGCAGTTATTACTCTGTGAACTGCTGTCAGCTCATGCGCATCGGCCTCTGGCAGCAAGCAAGTCAGTACAGAATCTAGACTATATTACAAATTGTAATGAGGTCATATTTAAGGTCAAGCTAGCGCAAAATATAGCAGATGGGGATCGACCCCACTGCAAAAAAGAGCTATGTATTTTATTTCTTTATGGGCTGTTTTTATTATGGAGTTATACACAGTGTATTACTGGACCAGATCATTCAAATAGTACCTCTTTGTGTTTCATTACTGGTAATACGTCACTGAGCATCCCCCCCACCCCAAAAAATAAAAAAAAATAAAAATTTGGTGAAGCATATCAGTTATACTACATTAGCTCATTGGAGCATTTTTCAGATCAATTCAATTTTATTTGGGTTGGAGACTTATTTTGGGATATTTATACTTTATTGAATTATTTCTAATGTTTACAGGAAAAGTTTATTTTTACTCCTTAAATATTAATTTGGACCATCACAATATTCATTTCAAATCTTGAAGGTATATACATCAGTTGAATGGGCTTCATGGGATTCCATGCATTTTATTCAACGTACCCAATCAAGTTCATCAATGTACCAAAGACTGACAAAGAAATGTACAAATTTGTTATCTGTGAGCATGCTGAGGTAGGTTTCAATAATTTGCTAACATTGACTGGCTATTTTTTTTTAACTAATTTAGTCTGTTTTGCTGATGCCAGCCTAGTTGAATAAGATTATTATTGGACTAGCATTGATTTCTGTAGCTAAAGCAATTGTCTAGGCAGCAAGTCGAATTCTAGCTAATGGTAAATATATATTATTTAATAGGTATTTTACCTCTTTTTTAAAATAATGGACAAGCTATGTAGCATTAGTCATGCATATTGTAGTTGTCCAGCTCATGGGAGGGATAGCAAACAGTTTTAGGTCCGTAATAAAAGACACTATTCACATAAAAACTTGACATAACTCAATGGCATCAGTTAAAATCATTTATTAATTTTATTTTATAATACCTCCTCAGTACATTTTTCCACCGCTGCTATATGGTGCTTTTAACAACAGGCGTTATCGCGATGCAGAAACCCAGATGTAGATTTTGATCTATAATGAGCAAGCCAGAGGCAGCAGGAAAAAGAGATGAGATAATATGAGAAAGACATGTTCAGAGGAACTAGACTCAAAAGTCAATCAATCCTGTACTGGGTGACACCGGCTAGGGGGATTATAAATCATTGTTCTTCTACAGCCGGATGTTAGAAATTCAATTTCGTATGTATTGAAAGAACGTTCACTATGAACATTTGGTGATATGACATGGTCAGTGAAATTTAAACACAGACTGTTTATTTCCCATGATGAACGTGAAATAAATTACGATATGAGGCATATTCTATGGACCATGTAAACGCTTATGTAGATTTTAAGGCTCTAAACAGTCAAAAATGAAGTTCTTTTAGAGTTACACAAATCAGAGAAAAGAAACTGAGATGAAAGGGGACCAGTTTCCCTTCTTCTGCCTCAATCAACCTCTGAACATCTAATGATCTTAAAATGCCATCAAGATTTGGTGCCTCCATCCACCCACATCTCTTTCAACATTTTCCTTATATAGCTTAATACTAGATAGTTATCTGCTCAGGATCTGATTGTACTGACCAACATGGAATACTTATTTGTCTCAGAAACATAGACTTTGATCTGAATTTATTTTGAACAGTCATGGGACAGGATATGTGCGGGATGCAGTATATAAAACCTGGGGAAGACAGATGAGGGCTTTTTAAAATAAAATGTAAGACGAGGAAGCAGGCATTTTATTTACTTGCAAGTGTGTGTGTGTGTGTGTGGTTTTGGAGAATGTGGGAAGAACATTAATCTGCATTCTTTTCAAAACAGATTGTCTATACCTTGCTCCTACTCTACCAATTAACAATCTTATGTAGCCTTCAGGCAGAGGTGACCTTGAAATAGATTATGCAAATATAGCAAAAAAAAAAAAAAAACTAAACGGAGAGGACAAAGACAAACAGATGAGGGTTGGAGCAATCATAGCATTGTTTTATAATAATACAGTGATTTTATGATTGCATATAATGCACAAATAATACAGCACTATAATACGCAAAACTTCAACTTTTGTTTTCTGTTTGTTTTTCATGGTGCAGAACATCCATCCACTAATTATGATTGCTCCCTCGGCAGAATTTCCCTTTTTTGCTCTCTTACTCTGGAGGTTAATACAAAAGTTTTGACAAAAGTTTGACCTGTTACATTATTAACTGCCGAGAAGAAAGTCATCTGCCCTGAAGAGTTCCCCGTGGTGAAAAAATTCAAGGAACAGCTTTACCTCAAAGCAATGATGTGAAATGTTAAAATCTTCTCCATTCAGGATAGATTGGTAGATTGTTTTGTGGCTGTTTCCTTTGTAAATAACACTCAGGGTATATTCCTACATTGTCCACAGTGTTTCCTGGATACGCTCTGGATCCACTGTACTCTGCACCTCGATCGAACTGTTACTGAAGATGAATGAATATATGTTTATCGAGGCAACATTATGCACCACTTCACTAAACTGTTACAACCTGCTAACAATTGTTCTCTGAATCACTCACCAGAGCTATGCTCTCTGATGTTTTCTCATGACCAAAAATAAACCGTCGCTTTGCAGTTTCAGCAATCCCTTCCCAGCACTATGGTGTCATTCTCCTCACCTCTCCTGCTTTTACTTACTTTCATACCAATGGAGTTCTAAAGCTACCACATCCCACCCGGATCCTGTGCCTACTCCTTTAGTCAAAAATGTCTTCCTACACTATGCTCTCTCAAACAAAGGCTTTCAATGCTTCTCCTAGTTCTTGCTCTGTTTCTCCCAACTTGAAACTTGCTACAGTCACTCTAGCACTTACAAAAGCCAGGGCTTGACCCTGAAGAGCTCAGTAATTACAAAGCCATTTCTAACCTGCCTTTTCTGGGCAAGCTAGTCAAGCAGACGGTAGCAGCTCAGCGGAACACTTAGCCTCTGATGACCTGTTTGAGGAGATTCAGTCTGGGTTTAGGACCAACCATAGCACTAAAACTGTGCTTGTCAGGGTTACAAAGACTTGTCGTTGATTGCAGCTGACTGTATTTGTTTTGCTGGACCTGACTGCTGCTTTTGGCACAGCATCCCACAATATATTCTAATATACCCTGTTTACACCCTGGTACCAATCTTACCGGCGACAGTGACTTTGTTTATTTTGTGGTAGGTTAAAGTCAGTCTAGTCCCACCTCTCTCATAGTGTTTCCCAGTGCTCAGTCCTTGGCGTGCTGTTATTCAATTTATACACGCTCCCCTTTGGCAATATTATCAGACAGCAAATTCTGCAATTCTATTGTAATGCTGATGATATTCAGAGTTACATACACTCCTACCCTCCTTCTGCACTGACTGACATAAAGACCTGAATAAATGCAAACCTCCTGAGGTACAATACTAACAAATCTGAAGCCATACCATTTGCATCTCCAGCTACCCTAAAGAAAATAAAGTGCCACTCACTGACTATCTCCTGACATTATTACATCCCTTTCATCTCAAGTTAGTAGACCTGGTGTCACTTTAGCCTCCACGTACAATTTGATTTGCATGTTAAAAACACTACCAAGGCAGTTTTGTTTCACCTCACGTTGCCAGAATGGATTCCTCCCACTTTTCCATGTGTTTGTTACACTCAAACATCTACACTCAAGATTTCTATGACACTGATCTTTACCGGATCCCAGTTCAGGATCTAGTTGCAATATATGCAAAACTTAGCTGCTAGGGTTTTTACACACACCAGTTCATGGGTGTAAATCACCATTACATTTAGAAATGACACTGGTGGCCTGTTTTTTTCTCTCCAGATATTGTACAAAATACTACTTTTGTTTTTTAAGTGTGGCATGTGCTGGCTCTTCTTTCTAATCTAGCGTCGTGCTTTCATACCTGCTTGCACACACTCGCCGGTCTTCTGATACACATCTGCTTTTCCCTTTCTACTCCATATGAGACAGGACCGTATGAGACAGGACTTTTTATTGTGGCTGCTCCAAAACTCTGGAAGACATCACCTGCATTTCTGTGCTTGCACTTCCCTTCCCCGTATTTATCACAACACAACAACAATGCCTTGCAATCTTTGGGTGGCGAAGTAATTGCATTTTTGTATCTAGTATATAATTAATATAAGTGCAATATTATTACTTTTGTATTTTTGCCATTGACCTTTTAAATTTCCCTTTTCTTCATTTTAATACATTTTATCACTATTACAGGCTTTTTATGCGCTGCAATATTTCTGTATAGTGTCCTTGGAGTTGCTGCAAGGCAATTTTAAATAAAATGCTATTTCTGTTTCCGAACAACAGCATCTCACTACAGCTCTGTGTAACAGAGGACTCTCACCATCCTCTATTTCTCTCCCAGCTCTTCCATAACTACCAAAGGTCGTATGGGCTCTGGGCCAGTAAAAATAATGTACAGATTTTATTGTGGTCAGTTTAACCTGCTCATAAAAGCAGTTCTCAAGAGGTTGGTAATATGCACCTTAGAGGCAGCTTGAGTGCAAGCATCAACAAATTATGAATGTACCAGAGCTTACACTGTGCCAATTTAGATATATTTCTTTCAATCCATGCACTCTATTATGAATAAAATGTGCTATTTACATGCATTATGTTCGACATTGGATATAGTGGACCTTGAGGGGTCCTTCATCTCCATAGTCTCTAAGTGTAACACATTTACTGAACACAGGGTTTTGCAGTGACTGTTTGTGAATTACGCTCACATAATTGAAGCTCTCGCAAAGCCTTCTCAGATATAAAATAGGAACATTTGCATTTATCACAGCACACCTGGTTATCTGAAACCTATTATTTAGGCTTCAATAGCATGAATAGTTTAGAGGGAGAGAACAGGATTCGTAGAGGGTGGGGGTATAGATGTAGAATGCGTTTGATGGAAAATGCTATTCTGAATCCCACTATGCATTCAAAGGCTTAAATTATATCTCATTAAAACAGCTATAATTAACTTACATATTGGAAGAGAATAAAGATCCAAAAATAAATACTCATCAGTGCAATGGCTTAGATGTTGACAAGACCAGGTGTGAGAATCTGCCAAATCCAGCGAAGGAGAACAATAACAGTTTTGAATGAAGGCAGGAATTCATTGTGAAACCTTATGCACTTGGATAGCACTGTACACTGCACACTGAAAGCCTTCAGCTCTACATACTTGTAGTGTTCAAAGCTTTTTTTCTCACTGGTAACATTTCAGTTAATGCAGAGGATGATTCAAATCTACAGTCTTTCTGTAGAAAAGCTATACAGTGGTTCTTTGACTTACGACCGACCCAGGTTACGACATTCCCGAGATACAAGGTTAATGTCGGGCTATTTTTTGCTTTGGGATACAACAGTTTTTTGGGACACGACATTGGCGATTTCATCGCGTTTCGTGCGACCTCTCTTACATGTTCCCCTGTCCCAGTCGGCCCCAAGCCGATCTACAGATCACGTGTCGAGCTTGCTGAGTAAGCCTCACCACAGCATTTCTCACTTCGTTTTGTGTGCTTTGTGCCATTTTGGAACTTCATTTGTACAGTACCCTGTATTTTCATCATGGGTCCTAAGAAAGTGAGTATCAAGGCTGGTGCTGAGAAGAAGAAGAGGCCACTTAC
>JAQMCW010000032.1:19450960-19466151 GCA_030068335.1 Chrysichthys cranchii | reverse complement strand
ACCATGTATCATTTTCGTACCACTTCACAATTATGTGCTACTTTGTGTTGGTCTATCACAGAAAATCTCAATAAAAAGCATAAGTTTGTGCTTGTATGGTGTCAAAATGTGTAAAAGTTCAAGGGGTATGAATACTTTTTCAAGGCACTGTATCTGTGGGCTTTTACAGTGCTGAAATAATCACTCTTTAATTCAGTATGTTCTGGGAAATTGGGATACATTTCCACAATTTATGTCATTTAAACATTTTAAAACTTTGTTCATTCTCTTTATAAGCCCATTTCTTTGTTTTGATGATTTCATAACACTGGAACACCAAGGACAGCTTGCATATATTTACAGAATGAATATGGAACTGATCAGGTTGTTGATTGAGGCCTGTGAAATGTTTTTGGTGTGAGGTTGTTGGATATTGGTGGGATATGGAACATGTGTGTGTAGCAATTAATTGAGCACCCCAAGAAGCTCAGTGGCTGACATCTGTTGAGTTTGCAGGTATTGTATTGCACATGAAGCCATGTACTGTAGTGATGAAATGTGATGTGATGGCAGTGACTGAATGGTATGAAAATGGGCCAAAGGATCTCATCATGGTACCTCTGTGAATTCAAATTAAATGTATTTAGCCTTATTCTACATAGGATATGCCTCCCTGTACCCTGTATGCCTGCCTATACCAAAATGTCCTCATTTTAAACACTCAAATTTTTAATGCTACAAATTTGCTTCATTTAACTGGAACAATCTACTCAGATATGTAATCTAATCAGAAAAAAGCCCAAATCTTGATCGCTACAATTAATCTTTTAGCTATAGGATTTCATCATGTGCCTTATTTCTCTATTATGTGGTCTGTGGGAAGTATGTTTAAACTGTATTATGCCAGAGGGTTGATGAAAGAAAAAAAAAACCCCAGATTAATACTGCTTATTCATTAAGGGTTGTGGGGAAGCTGGAGCGAATCCCAGATGAGGTGAGAGGCGGCTGGTCTGCACTCACACAGCATTAAACGATCTGCACCTAGGGGCACTTACGTCATCACAATGCATTTTTTTTTTCTACTGAAGAAAAGCGTTCCTTTGCATGATAAGTGTGAAGATACAATGTTAAATTGAGTAAAACAGACACTATACACACGCAGAATCAAGGAAACTGAGCAAAAACAATGTAGTTTAAAGCACATATGAAACACAACACACCAGAGAAAAGTGCACATGCTTCTTACAATTGCATACATCAAATGCGCAGTGTATATGTGCTGTTTTTGCTCGATTTAACTTCGTGCCTGTGCTCTCATATAAAAGACAGTGATTTCACTCAATAGTTTTAACAGTGAATTATGTTGGGCGTGGTGACACATGGTCCTCTCACATGCTGTGTAGATTTATTAATTAGGAAATGTGATGATTTTTAGTAAATAGCATTTAATGATTTTTACAGAAGTAGCTGACATTGCAGGAGGAATCTGCAGTTTTACAAACCGACTACAGTCTGCATTCATCAGTAAGGTGAGAGCCAGATCCATTATTACTCCTAATATTCTCCAATGAATTAACCCTCCTGTTATGTGTTCATTTCTCAGGAACAGCAATGATGTTCCTTGGTCAATCTGACCCGGGTTGTGCAAAAGATTTATTCAAAAGATTTATTTATTTATTTTTTGATTTTTTAGCTTTCAAATGGGTCAGTTTGACCCACAACATAGCAGGAGGGTTAAAAACTGCATGTGATAGCATTTGAGTTTGGAAACTTGCTGTGGTTAGTGATCCCACTGTGCATGAACCTAACCAATCTGCACCTCTTCCAAACAGCCAAAGTGAACTGCCCACTGGAGCGGATCAGAGACGATGCATTTTAGTACATTGTTTCTACAGTAGTCCATTCACAAGGACTTCATAGGTCATACTAAACCAATTTGTAAAATATGTTTTGAATTACCCCCTAAAAAATATAAAATTAGCAACTTTCAACATATAAGATGCTTTCTGGTTTCTCTGTAACTTGGTAATCTGAATGTTTCTAATTTTATTAACTTCAAAAAGAAAACAAAAAGAACATAAAAGCAAATGTTTACTTGTCATTAATGCCTCAGGTTTTTTCCCATGAGGGATCTAAATCTAGATTTCTGTAAAACCAGTTTGAACATGCCTAGTGTTCTATACAAATGAAATTGAATTGAATCGAATTGAATCTTGCTTACTGCATAAAAGCTTTCCATGGTAAACCTAAGACAAAGAATAAAGAGTGATGAGAATAAACCCATGACCTTTGTCTAATGTACAATTAGTAATGAACCAAGGGAAAAAAGAGAACTGACATTTAACTTTTTGAACTTCCATCAGTTGACCCACACCTCATAGAATAACCTTTAAGATTTCATGCGTAATGCTGTGCTTTTGGGACTTGTTCCAGGAGTCAAAAAAATAACTGTCAAATCTGTAAGCATTTGGTGAGTCTGACCTTTAGTTAGTTGTTGTGCATTGGCTCAGTTGAGGTCAACATCAGAGTGCACTGATTGCCCCCACTACACATCTGCCCATTATTTAAAAGCCTTTTCCCAGCAAAGTTCTTTTAATTGTACTCTAACTCTTCTTCCTTTGTGTTTCACATTCTAAGAAAAAGGTCAGAGCAATATTTAGTGTTGATATGATTAAATATTTAAATATATATATATATATATGAGAGAGAGAGAGAGAGAGACAATGATTCCCATGCAAAATTATTAGAACAGCAAGGCCAATTATTTTTGTTGTGAACTGGAGATATTTGTGTGAGATCAAATGATGAATATGAGAATAGAGATCGGAGTTGAGAATAGAGAGTTTCAGTTTGGTAGTTAAGAAGGGTAGACCAACATGAAGACCAGAGAGCTGTCTATAGGAAAAAAGCATGTCATTCTGAAATTGAGAAAAGGGGCAAAATCCATCAGTGGTATTTCAAAAACATTGGGCAGTCAGTACTACAATTTAGAATGTCCTAAAAAAGAAGGAAACCACTGTTGTAGTGAGCAACAGGCATCAAACCAGTTTTCCAAGGAAAATAACAACTGATGGCAAATAAAGATCTTGTGAGATCAGTAAAGGAAAACCCCAAAACAACAGCCTGTAACATCTTAAACAACCTCCAGAGAGCAGTGGTGGAAATATCACCATCCACTATTTGAAGGAGTCTTAGAAAACAAGATTATAGAGGCCATACTGCAAGATGCAAACCACTAATCAGCAGTAAAATTCAGAAAGCCAGAATGAAATTTACAAAAACGTACAGAGATTAGCCACAACAGTTCTGGAACAGTTATGGACTGATGAGACAAAGGTTAAGCTTTCTCAAAGTGATGGAAAGGCCAAAGTATTGGTAAAAAAAGGATCTGCTCATGAGCCTACAAATACACGCTCATCTCTACAGCATGGTGAAGGTTGTGTCATGGCTTCGGCTTGCATGGCTGCTTCTGGAACAGGCTCCGTCATGTTTGTTGATGGTTGTAGCAGGATGAATACATAAGTCTACAGAAACACACTGTCTTCCAAATTAAATGAAACAATACAATGAACTAAAACACACTGCCACCTCAACAAAGGACTTCATCAAGGGGAAAATGGAAGGTTTTTTGACTGGTCAAGTCAATCACCAGATTTTAACCCAATTGACCACGTATTTCACCTCCTGAAGAGAAGACTGAAGGGCACAACCCTGCAAAACATATAGCAACTAAAAGATGCTGTGGAAAAAGCCTGGAAAGGCATAACAAATGTAGAAACAAGAAAGGGAAGGGACTGTGTATATAATATGCTCAAACGCAGCATAATATTTCTTGGTTCATAAGAAGGCCTCTAACAGATCATAATGTGAAACAAATGAAAGGGTATACTGTGCAAACATTTAGGTACAAATATAACCACTTTTGTCATCACTTTTCCCCCCTGTTCTTCAGAAGCTATTTTACTCTAAAAATATGGGGTAAAATATTATGCAATTCTCATAGGTTATTTTCTATTCCAGACACAGTCCCTGAGTACGTGCTCAATCTATTGGTGTCTGTCTAGCCTTTTAGTGTTCTTCTTTAAAAGCTCCCCCAGACATGAATTCTGATCATTGGATGACCATTTTCCCCAGAGAGGACTTTGTGCAATGTAGCACATTGGAGATACCAATAGTTTGTCTCCAGCTAACCGACAGATGAAAGATTTTTTTTGATACATGCCTGTTATTGTAACATTGACTAGGCCACTTTACCTGCATCAAAGGAATCGTCACTGGGACATGACAAACGCTTTAGACCTTTAACAGAGTAAGACACAGATGTAGTGTATGGTATAAATATCTGTGATGGAAGGAAGAGAGACCATGGTGGTCTTTTCAGCTGTCCTCACTTTCCACTGCAGGGTCTTGCAATCAAAATGGTGTAATTTCCAAACTAGGCAGTGATGCAGCTGCTCAGGGTGATCTTAGTCCTTCTGTAGAATGTTGTAAGGATGTAGTTGGGAGATGGGCTTTTCTCAGCCTTTGGAGACAGTAGAGACACTGCTGGGATTTCTTGGCTATAGAGCTGCTGTTGAGGACCAGGTGAGGTTCTCTACCAGAGGAACAAGATTAAACAATTATATAATAATTAAGCAGATAATCAACAATGATGCTTAATGATGAACTAACCTTCATTTACATTTATAACAAAGGGACAAGAAGATTTCCTACACTCATTGTACATGTATAAAGAGTCTAATTATAAGTGTTTTAAAGTTAGAAACATATTATACAAAGTTTTGCTTTATACAAACATACTTTCAACCCACAGAAGTCATATCTTTCTCTTAATAATGTAGAAGATGGAAATCATAAACATTTCTATTTCTCTATTTTTCTTTTAAAACTCTTCATCTGAACAGTAAAAATAAAAAAGAAAAGAGTTTCATCTTCTTCTCATCCTGGCATGGGACACAGACTTCTTAATAAAACAGCTCCATTTGACTACAACTCTTACTGGTTGTAAGACACAGTCTGAATTTTGCTTTTCCTCCCAAGTTTCTAAATTCTACACATTCACCATAAATTTCATCAATTAATAATATATAAGACCGACTGACAGCAGGCAAGACGGCACCCGGGTGGATGGGTTAGTTATCCTCTCCACAGATCCTCATGCTGGTGACACACCAACTAACTATGAGCGAAAATGAAGAAGTACAGCCGAAAGTTCACCGAGAGGTGGGGTGGAAGATGGACCAAATAGGATGAACAACACGGAGTCGACTGGCATGGAAACAGCCAATGACCAAAGGATTCTGAGGAAATGCAGCTGCAGGTGGTCCAAAGTGACAACTTACAGGGGTATGCGAATACAACAAAGGAAGGCTAAATATGGAGAGAAGAACCAAAGGCAAACTTGCACTGCACCAGCAGGCCAAACAAAGGGGGAATCAGTGCCTGGTTGAGCACCACAGTGCTACTGTTGGAGGCACAGCAGCATTTGCCAACAGTGGGTCCACAGCCAGCATGTGCACAACCCAGAGCATAAGCACCATGTGGAGCTACCCAGCAGTGAACCCACAATACAAGCAAGGGTGGAAGATAAACCAACCAGACAAGCCATAGTTAAATGGCCGAAGACCATTGACAAAGTGGCCTGGAAGGGTTTTGTTCAGGATCAGCGGGTGATCCTGTGGAGATCACTACAAGGCAGCACAAGCTAGCTAAACATGTTTGGCTGTATTGTTTATGGTGAGGGTAAGGAGAGGTTTGGGGAGATAGCTGAGAGAAAGAAGAACCCCAGGGAGATTGGAAGGTGTGAGCAGGAGATTTGCAAGGAGGTTCTTAAGGAGGTCGTGGTGAAAGGCAGATGGCAGCGAGAAGGAAGGTCTGAAAGCACTCTGGGAGCAGAGTGCATCCAGAAGTGGAGAAGCAATAAAGAAAACAAATGGGTGAGGTTCTTCCAGGATCCTTTCAATTATGCCTATAGTTTGTTGAAGGAAAAGAGCGGGATGATGGAATATAAAGAACTAGCTAGGTGACTGAGAGAAGGACATCCCACTTGGCTTGCCAGGGCATGTACCTCGCCCCACTGAACCAACAGTTGGGTTTGACATCACACCGCCCAAATGGGCTGAAGTCAAGCTTGTGGTAGGCAAGGCAAGCTCTGCCTCTGCACCAAGACCAAACATTGTACCATACAAAGTTTACAAGAACTGTCCCATTAGTGTTAAAGCTACTTTGGAAGCTGATGAGAGGAGCCTGGAAGGCCCAAGACATTCTAACAGAATGGAGTCAAGCAGTGATAACATCCATCCCAAAAGAACAGCATTCCTGCAACATCAACCAGTTCAGAAAAATCACCCTGCTGAATGTGTAAGGGAAAATTTTCTTCTCCATGGTGGCCAAGTGTCTGACCAACTACCTCCTAAACAACAATTATATTGACACCAGCTTGCCAGAAGGCTGGAGTCCCATGGTTCCCTGCCTGTGTGCAACACTCAACCACGGGCTTTGAGCAGATTATCTTCACTCTTGATTTTTTTATGGATCTTATCCTGCATACATAATATCAATTCAAGTTATTTTGGCAACTTCAAGGTCTGCTACACAAAACAGGATGTAACAATGGGCTGGCACCAATTGGAGAAAGGCATCACAATGGGGTTGTTCAGTCTCTCCCATCCTCTTCTTAGCAGCCTTTGAAATCATCCTTATTGGCAGGACACAATCAGCACACAACGACAACCAGCCCTGTGGAGCTACATGGATGATGTGACAAACCTCCTGCAAATGGAGGCCTGTACCACCTGGGTCCTTAGAAGAATTGAAAAACTTCTGACATGGGCCAGGATGAGGATAAAACCTTCCATGTCCCACAGTCTCTACATAAGGAAAGGCACCAGGAATGACCACATCTCTTTCATAACTAATGGTGAGAGGATACCATTACTGGCAGATCAACCCATCCAAAGCTTGGGGAAGCTGTACACAGCTGACCAGTCAGACAGACACATGGCTGGTACAGTCATGGTAAAACTCTCTGAAGGCTGGGAAAGAATTGATAAAAGCTGTCTCCTGGGCAAATTCAAGGTCTGGTGCTACCAGTTCACTTTATACAGGCGTCTGTTGTGGCCTCTTAAGATGTGTGAGATCACCACCTCCACAGTGCTGAATATAAATTCAAAAGCCAACAATCACATCAGGAAATGGCTAAGTCTATCCTGCAGTTTATCCAGCATAGGCCTGTTTGGGAGAAATTCACTTCAGCTGCCATTGAAGTCTATCCACCTGGGCTATAGACAGGAGAAGGCAAGGCTTGTTTTATACAGTAGCTGAGGGACTCTTCATATCCTGCTGTGCAGAACACCAAGGCCCTGCTTCAAACAGGTCACAAGTGGAGGGTGGAACAAGCAGTCGATGAGGTGATCAGCAGACTGAAACACCACAAGGTTGTCGGCACGATTCAGTTAGGGAGAATTGGTCTGGGATGGGGGACTGCTCTGAAGATGTGGTCTAAAACCACAAAGAAGGAGAGGAAGGAGCTTGTGATCAATGAGGTGGTCAGGACAGAGGAGGAGCAATATAAGGTCAGAGCCTTCAGCCACCAACAGCAAGGAGGCTGGGCAACCTGGGAAGGAGTGATAGATAGGACTGTAAGTTGGACTGACATGTGGAGGATACCCCAAGCCAGGTTGAGCTCCCTCATAAGGTCCACCTATGACACCCTGCCAAGTCCCAGCAACCTGTGCATTTGGTATGGCTCAGAGAAGAGCTGCCAACTCTGTAATGCCCTAAACCCAAGCCTGCAGCATATCCTGTCCAGCTGTAAAACACTGGCACAGGGTCAATTCAGGTGTTTCCATGACTGAGTCCTGAAGTAGCTGCCAAGACTCTGGAAACACACAGGCTGGAAGCAACCAGAGACCACTCATCAGAAAGATCAAAGTGGTTGATCCACTTTGGCAGGGAAGGAAGAGCTCAGAACACCACCCAGCCAGAGAAATCAGCCCTAGAAGGTGGTTGTGAGTGGAACCTGAGAGTGAACCTTGACTGGCATCTCAGTCTACCAATTGAGATTGCCACAACCAATCTGCGACAAGACAAGACAAGTCATGCTATGATTGTTCATGGCCGGGGCAGTGATTATTGCAGAGCTTATTGTCCCATGGGAGCAAAGGATAGCGGCAGAAAGGAAAGACAGGCCGGTACCTTGAGCTGAAAGCAGAGTGCAGAGAAGCAGGGTGTTCAGCTATTAACTACCCTGTGGAAGTCATTCAGGGGAACATCCACCCAGCACTTCCTAAAGAGCATGGGAGTCACCGGTCTTAAAGTGAAAAAAACCCTTAAAGATCTGGCTGAGGAGGCAGAGCAGGGGAGCTTCTGGCTTTGGCTAAGAAGGAAGGACCAGGAGAGGGGAAAGCAAGGGTCCTAGGGTTAACTGCAGGGGACAGCAGAGAGATATCCCTGCCATTGCTATGCCATTGCGAGGAGTTCTGGGATTAAAGGAGTGAAACACCAATGAAGGGTGGCTAACAGCTGATGACCCTCTAGCCACCCCTGATGGCACCATCGGAGGTGCATATAGCAGTAATGCTTAGCAGGTAGCCTTACCTGTGCTTTGACCTATATATTTTAATTAGAAGCATTTACCCAATCAATATTAAAATGTGTATATTTTCCAATAAAATCTGCAGCCATTAGCTTATAATATGGCAGCAAATTTCCAGAGTGACCTTTCTTTTGCTTCCAATTTGTGAGGCTCCCAATCCATTCAAGTTCCTTAGCAATTTCACTGAAAAGTATTTTAGATGCTGATATTTTGGTTATAATTTGTAGCTTCTAAACCCCCTAATATCCTCTTTATATACAAGAATTCATGTTTTTGTTTCCAATATAAAATTTCAGCATAAGTGAAATGATTAGCTGTCGCATTATCACCTATGATATGGAATACATTAGACATTTTTTGATTGTACATCAATCTGTATATTCAGTATTACTGTATATTTACAATATTCATTGTTTCATCAATATATTATGGAATTTTCTGAAATTTTGTGTTGAACTACAAAAGTAATGCTATAAATTCAGCAATCGCTGCATTATATGCATTATATACAGGAATATATGCACAAGGTAACTTTTAAAATAAATCCTCTCAGCTTGCACACAAATATAATATTTCTATACACTTGGAATGACCTTTGAAATAAATAGCATTTCATTGTGGAATAAATCACATTTCCACAAATGGTAGTTGTCTTCCTAAAAGCAAAAATAAAGTAATATCTTCTCAGACAAAGACTTTTTTTCCTTGTTCGGGAAGACTATTCCAAAATATTTAGCCAAATGAATATCAGAGGTATTTCATAGAGCCCATAGATTGAAGGGGTCCAGATCAGGATATTCATATATGAAAACAATTAAGTTTGATACTGTATGTACTGGTGATACTGTAAATCAGTTGTTTATAGATTTCTACATTATCTTCAATGCTCTTGTTATAATAATTCTGGAATTGTTACGTGGTATTATTTTGGAATTATTGCCTATTTAAAAAAAGTCATATGCGCCTATTTGGAGTTTTTTTCCATACATGCTTTACTGGTACCATTTCCATTATTACCCTAACCCTATCTACCTAAAGTTATATATCATATCTAACATTTGTAGGAGCCTTGTGTCTTACATACTCATGTTCATGCTTAAATTCCATATTGCCTGCAAAGAAATTAATTTTATAGATTTTAATAATTCTGCACTAATGGTAATGTTATTATGTCAATTTATTTAGACCTGCATTAAGCAAAAAGTCACTGGTTACATTTTGCCTTCTGCATTTCAATGGTTCCCGGTACTTTGACACATGGATGTTTCCTGAGTCTACAATGCTACAAATGGAACAGCAAGAACCACTCTCATGAACCACAAAAGCTCAAGAGGCTGCAAAATGCTGGACAATCTTTGATCCAGCCTTCTAGCTATAAGAAGTGGTAAAAGTGCTCTTATGTTTCTGATCACAAGCAAAAAAATCAAAGAGAATTTTGGGACATTACCTGTGGTATCATATTCTGTGGACCCCTAGGAAGGCAGAGATACACAATGTACATTATATAGCCAGTTTGTGCATTAGCTTGTATAGTTTAATTTTGTACTCTGTGTAATTACACAGATTATGCTTGGCTGTTCTTGCTTTTAGCCATTGCCTTGCAAAATATCATTAAAATGGGTCAACATTCTCTAAGAAACCAATGTTTGATTCTTTGATCCTTCCTCTGAACCACATAATAGAAGGTGTACAAGAGGCACTCATGTTAAAATCCAAGCTCTGGAAAAGCTTGGCCATTGACTGTTTTAATATATCATTGGGATGGCTGGGATACAGATGCAACTTAATACAGGTAGTCTTCAAGTTACGAAGGAGATGCATTCCCCCACACCCATCATAAATGAAAAATATCGTAAGTCGAACAACTGTGCTGAATCACTTAGCCTAGATTGGGTATCCCAGCCTAGCTTAGCCTAGTTTATGAAACCAGGTTGAAATTATATGTTTATAATTTATTGTTTTTCCTGTTTGTTTGAAACTTCACCAACATCTCAAATATTCTTTTATTTGATTAGTTACAACATCTGTTTTCAGACAACAGTCCCATTTAAGAAAAAAGTACAATTTGGAAGTGTCTGTATTCTGGGTACTGTTGTTTAAGACTGCCATCTTTATGCCATTGTTATCTTCCTAAATAGGGAAGAGGTGATTGTTTAATGCTGCTCACGATGAGAATGAATTGTAAATTTTAATATGGTAAAATGAGTGATTGTGTAGTCCTGTTAATAAGCCTTTCTGTTAATAATAAAAAAAAAATACCCATGGTAATGCACTGTACAGTACACCGATACACAAGTTAACTCCATGAGTTGTGGGAGAGAGTGAGGCATCGCACATGCACATCCTAGTGTTGGCTGTGTACTTCCGGGTGTCGTCCGTGTACTTGTGGGCATCGTCTGAATGTCTGCGTATGTCTTACACTGTTACGCTGGCCTGCCAGCGATGCCTGCCTGTGAATTTTAAATATTTTCTAAATATTAGGTTGAATCAGTGTGACTCAACTTTTATTGTTTTTATTCAGTGAGCAGATTTAATGCAATAAATCAAATTCCACTTTTGCTTCAACTTCTGACTGACTTGCTTCAACTGGTATGTGCTAGCATGTTCGACCTCACGGCTGGAAAAGGAGATAGATATACGTATATGAAGTTTATATGAACTAACTTGTCAAGGCTTGGACAAGGAGTCATCATTGGCTGAACAGGAATTCACTGTGGATATGTTATGACTGGACTTTCAACATATTGAGGGCATTGGGAAAGAAATTTTATATTCTTGACTGAAGAAGTTAGTGACAAAACATGTTGAGGATCTTCAAAAATGAAGCTTTTTTCTTTCTTTTTTTCCGACTAAATCAGACAGGAATGTTGCAGTACCATTCATTCTGAAATACCTAGACTTTCACACCACATTACTTGTTTGTGCTCCTGCAAAAAAAACCAAAAAACTTATGAGTAAATTCATTCTTATATAGTTTGATAAATAAGGCCTAATGTTAGTTGCCTGTACAAACCTTTGTCGTCTCTTGCGTCTGTCTGGCATACAGCTCTTTAATCTACCATTCATTGATCTGCCAAATGGGAGCATTTGGTCTACTGCTTCCAGACATTTGTGGTTTAGTCTAGTTCCACCCCTCAAGAGTGTATATATTACTGTTTTGGCTGGTTACATGGCTCTGATTCCTTGCTACTGGCAGCATTATACCCTGTACTAAAATATTGAATCTGCTGGCATAAAGACAATGGCATACTTTCAATATTTTTAAGTGAATGAAAAAGAAAGAAAGCAAAACAAACTCACCTTCTCATTGCCACCACGGTCTTCTCTGTACTTTCAGCAAGTCTAGGTCCTTACATTGTCTAGCATTATGTAGTTTGATACTGAAAAATTTATCAGACGTTGGACACTTTTTGGGCACTGACAAATTGGGCACCCTGTAACACAGATGAACTTTTGTAATAAGCAATTTGTAATGAATAAATGCAAACCTTGCTAGAAGGTGGTACATTGGTACATTAGTAACATACTGTAACAAATGGAATAAATGAACATGCAGTTTAAATATTATTGCAAATATTTATGAAACAGGACTTGGCACAGTGGTAGTATTGTTGCTCCAGGGTCTCTGGTTCCATTCTGAGCTTGGTTTACTGGCTGTGCAAAAATTTGTGTGTTCTTCTTCTTTTTGTGTAAGTTTCCTCTGGCTTCTCAGGTTTCCTGCCACTGTCCAAAACAAACCCCATGCAGGTAGGTGGGTTGGCTATGCTAAATTGCCCCTAGGTGTGAATGTGTGTGCATGGTGTCCTGCAATTGACTGGCATCCAAAGAGAATTTTCATGCCCAGAATTATTAGGACCCAGACAAGGATAAAGCATTTATTAACAATGAATGAATGTAATTTGGACTTATACTGTGACAAGATAAATCAAATGTTAGGGTGGCATGGTGGTGTATTGGTTAGCACTGTTGCATCACAGCAAGGTTCACGTTCAAGCCCTATGGTTGACTGGGGCCTTTCTGTGTGGAGTTTGCATGGTCTTCCCATGCCTGCATGGATTTCCTCTGGGTACTCCAGTTTCCTCCCACAGTTCAAAGACAGATAGAGGGGATTAGGCTAACTGGCTATTCTACATTGCCCATAGGTGTGAGTGTGAATGGTTGTCTGTCTCTAAGTGTTTGCCCTGTGGTGGTTTGGCAACCTGCCTGGGGTGTATCCCGCCTGTCACCTGAAGTCAGCTGGAATTGGCTCCAGTTTCCCTCCGTGACCCTCAACAGGATAAAGTGGCATGGAATTTGAATGAAGGAATGAAAATCAAATATTTTATTCATGTTTTCAAGAGCACAGTGCTACATGGTGTCATGCTGCAATGTGCTGCTGCAAGCTATTACTAATGCAGAAGCTGGTGAATAAAAACAGCAAGCCTTCCCTATGGGCTTCCTGATGTAGTAAAGACTTACTTCATGTAGCACAACATTCTTTTTGTCCTGTCGTTTTATAGGCTACAAAGCTTCCAACAATGGCAGTGGGAGGTCCATAATATCAGTATTTGTTTTGGAAGTAAGAGTTCACACTGGGATACTCACAATAAAACCTTTTCTACAACCTGAATTCCAGAAAAGTTGGGACATTCTTGGGAACGTCCAAACTTTTCTGGAATTTGGGTTGTACAAACAAATAATAAGTATTTTTTAACAAAAGGAAAAGCGTATAGGACTCAGTATAAATTTCAGCACTTTTTGATGTAGCACAGCATTCCTAATAAATTGCCATCACACCCAAAATTCTACAATACTTCTAAGCATTAACACATAGTTCTTATATACATATCTCATATAATGGTTGATCTGTCTGCCAATCTGGTGGCGACTTATGCTACCTACGTCTGCCCTTAGGTGCCTAATTGAGCTCTGTCCAGCTAAATAAAAGGATTATCATCATTGAAACCTGCAGAGCTTGCCCAGCCTAAGAGATTTAGACATTTAGTCCTTTAATTTCTGTCACTGCCCATTTAAGGTCCAGCAGCTCTAATCTAGGTGGAGGTTTTGGCTAGCATAAGCTATAACGTTCTCTTGTCATTACTGTATTTGTGTTCAACACAACCTCTAGCCCCTCAGAAATAGTATCTAGTGTATAAAAGTAAAATATTTTAGTGAAATGCAAAGTGAAACTCAGTGAATGCAAGTATCACGGGATTAAATATAAGACATTCTTTAAGATAACCTCACACTTAGCTGACCAATGGACAAACTAATCTTGCTCTCCTAATGCAGCTTTACCATGCAAGATGCCCTGAAGGAGAAGTACAGGCCGTGTTAATATGTTTACCTAGAGGGGGCAGGATAGCTTAACTTTTGAATGGCGCATCTGTAAGAGGTTGTTTTGGGGCCCCTTTTGCACTGGGGACAACTGACCTGGTTGAAAGTCTAACAGATGGGAAGAAAAATCAGTCAAATAAACAATTATGTTCTACAGATAAATCAAAATGGAGACCATTACCATAATGCCAAAGCACTTTTGCATCAACTGCTGGAGGGTAGCTGTAGCATTACAGAGCCCAAAAGGAAAAATACCAACATTCAGTGATAACATTTAATCCAAGAACAACCTTCTCTGATCCTAAACACTCATCTTCATCAATAATCACCCCTTTTAAGGGCACATTACCCTGATTCACAGGAAAGTATAAAATAGCATAATCTATGTGTTGGATAGTTTAAACCTTTTGTTGCTTTCAGGGTTAACAAATTCAGGGGGGAGGTGTAGCACGGCATTCCATATATATTGTGTTCACAACAAAAATTCTGTTATACTACCAAACATTAACACATCCTATGACAGTAGCACACTTGAACCTAGTTGATTTCCACTGCCCATGAGTATGGCCCAATTGCAATTATGGCCTTCTCTGACATTCAGTCTTAGGGTTTGCTTCTGATCTTTATGTACTGTACATGCACCCTTCCTTAGTCATGTCAGCACTAGAGTCCTTTCCAGACTCCAGTTCCCAGAGTGCACCAAGGCCTACAGGCATGCCAATTGCACCATGGCATGATATGGAATGATACAGCATTTCATCAAGGTCTGAATGCAGAAGTGCTCATTGAACTTGCATAGCATGATGAACAGATGACCCTTGAGTGACTGATCAAATTGAACATTTGCCTGCACAACCTGGTTTACAACTGCTCCACCCATCTTCAACTGTTCAGCTCTTCGGGTACGATTGCTTCTGCCAACAATTCACTTGTTTTGCCACTTCACATCTTTTTCCTACTGCCCTGACACAGCTCTTTATGGCCAAAGTTTTCACAAATATTTACTGACAATTTACAGTGCATTCAGAAAGTATTCAAACCCCTTTCAATTTTTCACTATTTGTAATGTTGCAGCCTTATTCTAAAATCATTCAAATTAATTTTTTTCCTCATTAATCTACACTCAGTACCCCAAAATGACAGGACAAACATGGAATTATAGAATTTTTTTGCAAATGTATTAAAAAAGAAAAACTGAAATATCATGTGGAAGTAAGTATTCAGACCCTTTGCTCAGTACTTAGTAGAAGCACCTTTTTGAGCTAATACAGCCGTGAGTCTTCTTGGGAATGATGCAACA
>JAQMCW010000032.1:19427588-19441773 GCA_030068335.1 Chrysichthys cranchii | reverse complement strand
TTTGTGTGGGGGGTGGGGGGGTGTCTAAGAAGGTGTTAAAAATAGGGGGAACATTAATCACTGACTAGAGCAGACACAGATTATTGTGGATGGGTAAGTCCAGGTCTCTCTGGAAGCACTCCAGTCAAGAGAGTGAGAATGACAGGTTGTAAATCAGAGCCTGTCTGTGGCTGTCACAGTAGATGGATCTGAGCAGGATTTGCCACAGAAGTAGAGCTGGAGGCATGAGGGAGGTCAGGGACCACAGAAAACAACCCTTAGAGAAGGAGAAATCCCCTGAGTAAAGCTTCATTTTTAAATGGCTTTAAGGACTCTTGACTTTTCTCTGTTGTATAGCACTCAAAAGTTTTTTGATCCAAAAAAAAAAGAGAGAGAGAAGGAGATTGCCTTTTTTTTTTTTTTTTTTTTTTTTTAACTATGCATGTATAATGGATTTGTACAGAGCTTTTTAAAGAAAAAAACACAGTGGAAAGAACTTTTCAGTTATTATAACAGCTAACATTCATTGGAACTTTTATACATTTACCAGGAATTACAGGCTCAGACTGCTGCCCTGAACATTGAAGAGAATGGTTAGGGAATTTAATGAAACAAGGCCTTTATGAGAGCGACGATAAAATGCATCACCTGGACTTCACCTGGCATTACAGGTTGAAAGTACAGTTGAAATTATATGTTGTGGTCAGATGAGGGCAAAATCAAAACTTGATTGATGGAAAAATGGGAAGTGCATAGAGGGAAAAGAACCCATTCATATCACATTTAGCACTTTTTAGGAGTTTGCAACCTGACACTTCCACATATAACCTAGTCACATTTTATTTAATGGGCTCAATTCTATTTTTGGATTGTAACTTTTTACGGTCTTTTTTGTTCCCTGAGTTTATAGGGCTGCATCATATGGGATCTAATCAAGTCATCAGAGGTGAAAATTCTGAAAGTAATCTTGTTGATTTCACCTGATGAGCAAACACATGCAGGGCATAATTACATAGCAGATGCACTGAGAGGGGTGATTTCCATATAATTGAATCCAGATTACATTTAATTAGTCATCTTATCTGGCATGAGCTCGAGCATTTCACTGATAACACAAGAGCCTACAAACTATAAAAAAAGGAAAAGAAAGAAAGCTCTGTATTGTAAGCCAAAAGAAACAAATATGCCACATGTAGTTTTCAGCAATGCCAAAAACATAACTCAAATGGATACTTTTGCTAATATAATAAGACATATCTTAATATAAAAAGAAAATTATTTTACTACAATCTGTACTGCAAGGTTTCATTATCTGGCATAAAAGCATGCATGATCATTATCTTGGAGAGAGAGAAAAATAATGAATGAATAAATGAAAATATTTCAGGAATGTAAAAAAAGAACAACTTTTTAATAGTATGTTTAATCTAATATAAGGGTGGGTAAAATGAAAAAAAAAACAACAACTTAAAAGTGTGACAAAAAAAAGAACTAAATAATTGTATTCTCTCAAGGAATCCACTAAGTGCCGGAACACTTGCGATGGTAAAACACTTGCATGAAACATTATACTCTTTTGTGACATTTATTTGCAATAAACAGAATTCAGGTTTTCATCTGACTCGTGCTAATATATATTTAATTATGAGCAAATAATTAGCGTTATTATATTTGTAGATTCCTTTCAAATCCTCGTTAATATATTGGAAACATTAGAAAATGTTTATGTAAGCAATTTGATTTCAAATTTGAATGTTTGTTGGGGATTCTCCCGTTCTAGTGACTCACTGTCATTTAAAATGCAGTTGTTCCTCTCCTCCCTACACACCTGGCTACCTAAGGCTAGGGTTGAGGTACACTTGCCTAAGAAATTAGGAATAAATTATAATTAAAAGTTTTGAATCTCATACCTGAATATTAATACTTAATGAAAAAATGTAATATTAGGATATAATAACTTATTTCGATATATAATAATTATAATTAATAATTATAAGTTGGAAACAATTAACAAACTTTGTCTTACTTTCTTATTAGTAGTTAATTACCAAATAAAATATTATCCAAAATTTCAAGGACTTCAGTGACAAGCTTTAGGCCATTAATGCACACTGTAAAATTCCCATATAATATAACCCTGCCCTTATGTTGTGAAAGAATCTAGATTTTCTTTTTTGGTTTTAGTTTTGATTCATTTAGGTGACATTGTACAGGTGGCAAATACACTATATGGCTAATGTCACGGGCGCTGGCAACCCGCAGCCACAAGCGGACTCCATTTCCCAGGAGCACCTGTGTTCTCCCAATATGGCCGAAGACCTTCCACGGTCAAGGTCACCTGACTTTTAATGAGACACAGGTGCAACTCATTTTCTCAAGGACTATATAAGACTCTTTCAAACTCAGACCCGATGCAAAGCATTAGTTCAGCCCCGTGTGTACGCTATTGCCGAGCTTTTGTTATTCTGACTGCCATTTTGTATATTACCGGTTTTGATATCCGTTTCTGATTTTTGCCTTGCCCTTGTCTGCCCTGTTCTGATTTCTGATATTGACCTTGGACTGTTATTTGGGTTCCGTCTCTGTCTTGCCTCCCCTTGCCCGTTCGCCTGTCCAATTGACCTCCTGCTTGTTTACGTTTATGATTTTGCTTGCCGATTGTCTAACCTGTTTGCTGATATTAAATATTACTCTTAATCTGCACATGCATCCTGCCTCACCTCCTGAACCAGACAGCTAAAGTTTTGTGGACACCTGACCATCACACCCATATGTGTTCCTTCCCCAAACAGTTGTTGCAAAGTTGAAATTGCACAATTGTATAAAATGTCTTTATATGCTGCAGCATTGCAAATTTACTTCACTGGAACAAAGGGGCCCAACCCTGTCCCAGTATAAAAGTGCTCCTGTGCACAAAGTATGGGAAGAACTAGAGTGGCCTGTACAGAGCCGTGACCTTAACCCCACTGAACACCTTTGTGATGAAGTGGTACACTGACTCTATGACAGGCCTCTTTGCCTGACATCAGTGCCCATCCTCATTAATGCATAAAGACATGGAGGCTTGAGTGGAGTCCTGACATCATCCCCAGTGATCCCTTTTGAGATAAATTGGAAACCAGGATGTAGCCCAGGCCTTCTTGCCTGGCTGCATTAATGCTCTTGTGGTTGATTAGGTAAATCCTCACAGTCAAGCTTCAAAATGTGTAAAGAATCCCAGAAGGTTATTATAACAGCAAAGAGGGACTAAATCTGGAATGGGATGTTCATAAAGCACATATATGTTCATATAGCACCTATGTCCACAACTTTTTGGTCTTATAGTGAACTTACTGTATATATGAACATCAGTGGCAATTGCTTTAAGACTAAATGGGAAGCCTGACTTCCGCTAACATTTCATTAAAATGCAGCAATGAAGCCTTTACTAAAGTATTTACTGTATATTATTCATCAGTCTTGGTGTAATTTAATATTTTAGTCTATCTAATGATCAAATATCTCACTGCAGTGCTGTGCTGTTGGTTTATTGAACTCAAACTGTTTTCTGGTGAACAGTACAGCGTGGGGGAAATCTCCTTTGAAGACCCCACACAAAACAGTACCACGCTCACAACAGACACCCGCGGAAACCTGTATGCCTTTTAGTTTCTATTAAGTGTTTGCGTAGTTGTTATTTTAATGAGAAGAAAGACGACCAGTCGTTGGATAACAGCCTTTTAATGCATCATTTTGAGTCCTGCCCAGATGCACTACTTCACTGGAAGTGAAAGGAACACAGGCAGGTGTGTTTTAGACTGAAAAACATCTCAAGATTTATTGGACAATGCACTTTTCTTTTGTCCCACCTGGACATCTGGCTTCTGCTTGTGATGATTGGTAGATTGCCAATCAGTAAATCAGAAATTAACATGACTGACACCTCATTGTGGCGAATCGGCTATTTGCTTGGATCCTGCAGTAGTGGTATGATTTAAAAATATTACAAATAAATTGAATTAGTAAAGTTCTGTTTGATTTTTGCTTTCATTACTAAAATCTATTTCTATAAGTCTAACTAGCTAGCTGTCATTTCTGTCTTTCAGCTAGCAGTTTAACTGGTTTTTGGCTGAACATGTCAGACAATACTAGGGTTGACGTGATTTTATGAAAGACTTTTGCTGCTCACACCTATGAAGAGAGGAAAATTATTATTATTATTATTTTTATGTATGTATGTATGTATGTATGTATGTATGTATGTATTTATTTATTTAGCTGTGTTTACTTTTATTCTTGGATTAGAATGAGAATAATCCACAAAACTCGTGGTTTCCCTATTTTAATAACCACCAGGTACCACTGGTATACAGTACATACATGTTTGTCCTGAGTGGATGGTAAAACATTTTGAATGGGTTTGGGCACAAGGTTTTTTTTTTTTTTAATACAAGATCTCCTTATTAAATTTATTGTTTGAAAAAATTGGAAATCATTTTTTAAATCTTATGGCTAATTTTATGGTTGGGTCCAAATGTTCAAATTTAACTTCATGAAACCCATAAAGTAATTCAAAAATTCATAATGGTTAGAATTTGGGGTTATTTAGAACTCAGAACTGTCAGAAAAGATTTATGTAGTTTGAAAAAATTCTCCCTTCCTCCTGTACTTCTGCAAATATTTTACATAGAAAAAGTCAGTGGATTGGTCAGAAATAGCTGAGTAACATATACAGCCTACCAAGACTTTTCACAAGCTTTCCAAACTTTATCCGTAAACATTCTTTCTTTATCCAAAGACTCAGTTGACTAAATTAATAACGTGACTTAACCTAAGACTGACACACTTCTTGAAAGCAAGTGTTTTTAATTGGTCAAATTAAACATTGACATAAACATATCTTGTTTTCCATTCATGGGTCATATATTAGGCTCTTTACTTTCTACTGTTGATAATAATACATGACACGATTGTTTTCATCATTATTTAATTCTGCTCAAATGAGTTGGTATTTAAATGGCTGTGCTCACCAGAATAGTCACCAGAGAATAGTCTAAGTCATGTAAAACTAAACTGAAAAAGGGTTCAGAGGCTCAGCAAGCAGAACAGTCATTTGTACAAACATTTAACAGCTAGATCTTGTCCAACCAAGCGAAGAGGAAACTGAAAACAGATGTCCTCATGAATTAATAAGTCGACTATGAAAAATTGCCTTATAAAATATGCTAGAGGGGAAATGTTCATTTAATTATTACTTTCATATCATTCAGTGACTTTAGCCCTCCCAGCTGTGTGTGTTTGTGTATGTGTGTGTGTGTGCATGTGCGTGTGCGTGTGTGTGGGTGCATTAAACAGGCCTTCATTCTGACTTTATGCTGGAACTGCTCATTCACAGAATAGCTGAGTTCGCTGTCACAGGATCATTCAAGCATATACACAAATTAATATTATCATTCATAACAGATTTTGTTAGGACATTAAACAGGTTAGTATAACAATAGCACCTAATCAATCATAAAGATTATGATTATGTACAACTGAAGCCTGCTTATGTACAACTTAGACTGCTTAAATTAACCATAACCTTATAGGTGAAAATTTCATTGCATATTACATTTACGGTACTCTTTCTTTGATTTGTTGATGAGATAGCAGGTAAAATATAATAAAAATAAATGGTAGAATAATTAGGATGAGGATCTTAGGCAGTCTGGCAAGGAAAAATACCATCATGTTTAAGCGTTTATGCACAAGTGTATAATCTATATTCTTTAAATCTAATAATTTTAAAAACCTGTATTTATGATCAGTTAAATCAGCAGACTGCTGTGCTATTCAGATTGCATTCCTGCTCACAGAGTGTAAATAATTCCAAGGCCACTCCAGCCACCCACTCTGCATCCTCTAATCACACAGGAAGTAACTCTAGACCTCAGTATTCTCCCTTATGATTGTCTGCCTCTGCTACTTTATTTACATATTTACATATATTTGGGGGCACAAATGCCCTGAGATGCACTTAATCAGTAATATAAAAAAAACCAAACAAAAATAAATAAATAAATAAAAAAACCAAACAGGCAGTGTATACCACATTACAAACGATTATATAGACATTTTATTAGAAATATGACACATTCATCTTGTGCTCTGAAAACTGTACATTAACAAAAAAAAAGACCCAGTGAACTAAAAAAAAGAGAGCGAGAGTGGGGAGGACATGGTGGGAACAGGGAGTTTAGACAAGTACAGATCTTTTTGAATGACAGTCAGTGATATTAAAACACATACTGTTACATAAAGTTACAGAACACTCATATAGTCCAGTAACCTGACAAGATTTGGGGATTTCGTAATGATTTTTATAATAAGAATAACAATATTCCCCAAGCACAGTAAGAAAGATATTTATAGGCTAAAATTCATTGTGTAGAACTCTTTTGGAAATAATTACAATGCTGTACAATACAACAGGACTCTGAAGAGTGAGCCTTGTGCTTTCTCTGTGTGCAACCATTATCATGTCATTACTTAAACTCTCTGCAAATTCATATACTATTCATATCTAATTATAAGATACATTAAATGTATATCGTATATCCGCCCCCCTGACCTTCAAACATACTCTGAGAACTTTTATCTCACTTTCTCTTGCTTACAATGATTGACACCTTTAAGAGTTCTGACAAGTGTGTCAAGGCATCACCGCAAAGTGAAGAGCATCATGCTTACATGCCACGGGCACAGCACAAATGGGAATTATGTTCTCATCCACCATGGCATGTCCTTCCTGCTCACATGTCTGGACTGAAGAATCCACCAACAGGATCGAATAAGAGTCATTTGATGAGATGCTGCCAAGTAAATTCGTAGACGCACAAATGTTTCTAAAGCATCCATGGATAGTGTGTTGGATGGCTCGCTGGTTCATTTGGAGGTGGGAGTGCCACTGACATGGGCGCTTTAGGTTGAGGAGGATTGTGTGGTCAAACCTTGCAGTCTGTGATAGTGGGGAGGGTACGGGCAGCTTGTTCCTCTTGTTAACAGTCATATTCTGATGGCTTTGGGCTTCATATTTGGGTAATGGCGACCTTACCATCATGCCACCCATCACAGCCAAAGCAGCATAGAATCTTTTGTGGCACATGAGCAATAATAATAATAATAATAATAATAATAATAATAATAATAATTAAACATTACATTCACAATGACAATTTAAGGATATGGACTGCTTATGAGGTTTCTGGCTTTTCATAACTTTTGTTTTGCAAGATACCTTTGCTAAAAGGCTCCTTGTGGTTAGTAATTCAAATAACCTTTATCCATAATGGTCTAAAATAGGTACGTGTGTGTTTGAGTCTAAAAAATATAAGAAACTGAAGGCCACACATTCACCTGAACCACATCCAACCACCTGAATTTCTGTTCTCCTGTTTTCCAGTTTTGTTCCCATAGAAACACCCCGAAATGGCAAGACTACACTTCCCCAGTCTCAGCAGTCTGAGCAAGGCCGGGCTGTTTTTACAAGATGTTCAGGACACTTTATTTCCAAGTATTATGATTGCCATTCCAGCATCAAAATAAAACAAATTGTACACCAGCAAAATTGCCTTGTTTCATTGCTCTTTCACATCTCACTCTTTCTGCATGTCTCTCTCATTTTCCCTGCCAGTTGAGTTTTTGTTTTTTTACACCTCTGATGCTCAGACTTCTGTCTGCAGGTCCATGATCTCCTGGCCCACCAGTGGAATGGTGGCACTGGTTTTCTCCCACTCCACAGCTTGCAGTTCCAGAGGAGACGCCTGTAGTGGCTCGAGCTCCTTACGCACCCATGAAGGGGGAGAATGAGTCTTCCTGATGCCCTCCCATGCTCGCTTGCTGGGCGTCTGCTGCTTATCCTGTTTAAGGAACAACCAACAGGGTACATACCTTTAAGTCTATTGTTATGAGTATAAAGAAATTTTATTTTATAAACAAATCTTCTCATGCTTAAATGAGGCATACAGGGAGTCTAAAATCACCTTTTGGTTTTTGTATTCACAAAGGCCATTTATTTCAAATGACTTTACTGTGCTACTCTCAGGCCCAAACTATGTGAAAATGATATAGGATAATATAGGTTTTTTTTTTAATGTCCATTAGACATTAAACAGTGCCAAGCACATGAACTTATACTGGGACAAGAACACACAGCATCATTGATGAGAAGTGAAGCAACACTGCTACATTGTGAAGCAACACTGTTACATAGCACCCCTGCTGCCTCTGGGCCCAATTTCTCACAAATAAATCCTGTGTTTGTATATATACATATGTGCATGTGTGTGTGTGTGTGTGTGTGTATGTGTGTGTGTGTGTGTGTGTGTGTGTGTGTGTGTGTGAGAAAGAGAGAGAGACTGATTGCCAGTTTGAATGAGTGACTGATTGAGTGAGACAGAGTGACTGACAGAGTGATTGACTGACTGACTGAATGACCCAGTGAGTAGATGAATGAGTGCTTACGTGAGTGAGTGAGTGAGTGAGTGAGTGAGTAAGTGACTGAGAAGGTAGGTGAATGAATGACTGCCTGAGTGTGTTAGTTGCTGAGTGAGTGAGTGAGTGCCTGATAGAGTGAGTAAATGAGCAACGGCTTGACTGGGTGATGAGAGACTGAATGAGTGAATGAGTGAGCGTGTGACTAACTGAATGTGTGAATCACTGAGTGAAAAACAATCTACGTGAGTGAATGAGGGATTGAATGACTGAGTGAGTGAGTGAAAGAGTAACGACTAAGTAAATTATGAGTGTTATTTTTGTGACTGAGTGAAGTGAAGGAACAGTTGAGTGAGTTAGTGAATGAGTGACTGCGTAGTTAACTGATTGACTGATAGACTCAAAGTCAGCTGCATGAGTTACTTTGCATTTAAAAAGTGTTCCAATTTATAGTAGAACTTTCAAATGGAACTTTAGGCATAATCAAATCACGAGAGAGAACAGGAAAAAAGAGAGAACGAAAACTTACAAGCAACCTTAACATTAAATAAATTAATCTATTAACAAATAAAATCCACTTCTGCCTCAAAAATGTCCCTCAACCTGAATGGAACAGAATGTCGTACACGGAAAAAGCATTCACTTCCAGTAGAAGGTAATTTCACATCCACCTCCTCTGATTACATGCTGAGTTTAACCCTGTGAATCCATTAAACCTTGGAAGAATGGCCCAATAGAAAACAAGCACAGGGCTGATGGCATGATTTCTTTTTGGAAGTCTTAACACGAAGGATTGCTTATTTTTTCAGTTTCTCTACAACAAAAAGCCTTTTCTGCTTCTCGGCCACGATGCGCCTTATCACTCACAAACAACAAATTAGGTATCTGGCTAACGTTAGCTATTCACTGAACCAGTACTTCCCTCTAGAAACACATCACAACAGGAATGCTGATTATCGCTTGATATTTCTCCACCCTGGCAGACAAATTAGCAATATGTTTGTGACTGAGACGGAAAGGGAATTAGAAAAATAGCCTGGCCAGAAAGCTTACGCTAAGATTGGTCTTATCACTGCCTCCAGATGACACGCTCCACCTCTTCCCAGGCTTGCTGTCCACTGGTGGAGATTCTCTGTCTTTCTCAGCGTGTTGCAATTTTCTGTTCAGGTCCTGGAACATGTCCTGGTGGCGTTTTCTCGTGTGCATGATCTTCTGTGCAAGAATAAACAGGATAATACAAATGTACACAGTTCTCACATGAAAAAGTATTCCTATCCACAAGACTTACAGATGAAAGCTGATATAAAAAGATGCTGCAGGTACCTCAAAATCCAGCTCTGCATAGCGTGATTTTCGTCTCTGCAAAAAGTAAATATGAAAACCTAGTAAGGATCGTCAGCGTTACCACTTATGGGGTTTGTTTTGTACTAGGAGAAAAGACCACAGAAGCAGTAATGTAGGGGTAAATTCTGTACAATACCTTTCACTGAGAACTTGGCATGAGCATATAGTAAACAGCTTGTGACCTCATGGCCTTTTGTTAACCTGTCTCAAAGTGTCTGAGGAGAGCTTGACCTTCTGCTTGAAGCTGCAACCTTGCACTACATTCTGGGAGCATGTCTGGCCTGAGGTGAGAAAAAGCACCCTGGGCTCTGTGGTCACTTTGCTGTCCACACTAGTCCCTGGCAAAAATTCAAAAAACGTTGGAAAGGAACTGACCTTTGGAGAACACCCATAATGCTGAAAAGGCTAATTGTGGGTGTTTGAGCCACTTCTATTTGTGAGCAATGCTTATGCAGAATGACAGATTTCCTGATATTTTTTTTGTTCTGATATTTAATTTCTCCTGAAAAGGCTCTTGATTTGGCATGGTTTATTTCTGAAAACCTAATGATTCCTCTGTGTTGGACTCTCTGCTTAACCATGTTCTATCAGCATTATCCTTCATATCCTACATGTATAATAAACCTTCATACAAAAGCTCCAAAGGAGTCTTTTTGGAGAAAGGGACAAATATTACACACTAAATATAATGAAGAGAAAAAGAAAGAATGAGAAAATAAAACAGGCATGATCTGATTTATGGAACTAACAATAATTAATCAAATCTCATGTTCACTTTGAACACTGTGAGAGTTTTATGATGCTGCCTTTTGGCATGTATAGTTAATGCACAGCCATTTAGAAAACAACCCTGTCACCAGCATCATGAATAATTCAGGCTGCGCATCCTCTCTTAATTAAGCTGCACACAAACAGTGTCGCAGTAGCTAAGTTTCATCCTCATACAGCCCGCAGGTAGGCTCACACTGATACACAAAGTTTGATTAACGCTCACTCACTTTTGTGCCTGGTTAAGCTAAAGGACACGATAATAACCTTCTAGTAACTGAAGAAATGCTACAAGTTTCACGCAATGGATGCAAATGAAGTGTATTCAAATCATCAAATTTTGGCTCAAGAAAATGTTACAGTCTTCTCTATGGACCAGTCACTCCACATGCTGCACTTAGTAATTAATACGATGTAAAAGTCTTTATATCGGGGTAGGCAAACTGCGCCACGAAGGGCTGCTGTGGGTTGCAAACTTTTGTGATGACCTCTCAATCTGCCAATAATAAAAGGTCATCCCAAAAACCTGCAACCCAGGCCAACCCTCCATGGCTTTGGTTGCCCAGCACTGGTTTACTTAACTTATAACATATTTTTTGAGGTTTAAGTTCTTGTAAAATATCATAGTTGGAAAAAGTAGCAGTGTGTTTGTTATTTGCCCATAGAAGCAAAATCTGATATTTTTCCTCATGTGTGATGGCAATGTGAACAGCAAGATGAATCTGACATTTTCCAATTCAAGCTAGGCCACTTTCATATGTACTGAAATCTGGTACAGAACTGATATGTGGCAATTTGCAATTGACACTCAAGTCTCAAATCTAATGAGATTTATGAAACAGTAACATACACTGCCTGGGTTGTGCCAGCAGTCAGGTCAAGTGTGAAAACTTCATATATTGAGTTACCGGCTTTAAATGAATTTAAACTGCTTTAAAAATGAATAAACAAAACTTTCACCTAACTAGAAAGTTTCCAACATTAATCAATCGATCTAATTGTATTTTATGTCTCAGGAATGTTAACAAGTTACATGGCTTACAAATCTAGAGTTGTAACAAGATAACATTTAGCACATCTTGCTTCACATGATTAATCTCACACTCAAATTTTGTGAACAGTTCTTTTTAGTCACACTTGTTGTTGCTTTGCATATAAGGATTAACTGAGGAGCGTGACATGTTCAGACTTGTATCTGATACTGGCCACTTTAAAGGCATTAATTTGAACAACTTAAGAAAAAAAAAGATTCATGTATTTATTTATTTTTTAAGATTTAATTATTGGAACTGCATTCACCAATAATAATATAAAATCAGTAAGTGAACAATACCAGGAGTGAATTGTTGTAAAGCCCAATCTATGATTGTGGCACAAAAACAGATGAAATCTATAATCTCTGAATCCAAATTTGCAAAAAACAAATTATGCTCCTAAATTACCCTAATATATAGCCTTATAAACTATAGCCTTACTGGCTTACCTCCAAGGAACTCATGGACAGTGTGGAGATGGTCTCACTCTTGGACATCACGCCTGAATTCCCTGAGTCCCCTGGCTCTAATGCGTTGTTAGTCCTGTGTGCCTCGCTGGAAATGTTTTGCAATGGAGAGTCCTTCTCTGAGCATGGCACATTCACCCGTTCAGCAGGAAAATTCTTTAGCCCATACCCTGGCACAGGCTCTGTGCTAGCTGTGTTGCTCAGATGAATGAGTCTGGTCTGTGGCACATGCTCGATGCTGATGTTGTACTTGGAGTCCTCTTTGGATGGCTTGGTCGTCCGGAGGGTGGTGGCAGTGATGGTATTGTTGTTGTAACCTTGTGTAACTCCACCTCCCTCAGACCCCACATTGTCCCCTTCCAGCTGTTTGAAAAGCTCTCCATCACATACGTAGATGGCCTTGGCACCAGGCAGCTCAGTGCTGATGCCTGCTGTAGCTCCTTTGTCACGGCGCAGCGTGAGCGTGTGGCTGCCATATTCTGCCACGTTCTGCAGGTGCACTTTGGCCATGCTGGCAGGCATTGTGTTAAAGTTGGAGCCTTTCTGCCCTGTGAGCTGCTGAGGGGCCAACTTCTCCTCACCCTGCAGAGAAGAGCGCTTACCAGGACCTGCGAGAGGAAAAGACAGGGCATCAAGATCAAACTTGAAACAGATAGGGGTTTGAAGTGGTCCGAATTCAACTTCTCCTAAAACCTTAACCATAACCCCAACTCTAACACACAAGATGCTCTACAACACATTTCATCCTAAGACGCAGTTGTCACCCTTGGATTTTTGCTTTGAGTCTTTCCATCTAGGAGGGGCTGGATCAGGTGTTACTCCACCCCCTGGACTTTTTGTTCCCCAGCAAGAGGTACTTGTTAAGACCAGTATGCACAACATTTAACACCACAATGCTAAGCAAAATAATTCAGAATAGTTTAGCATTATAACAACAACAAAAAAAAAAATTACATATTTTTTCACCAGGGGGTGCAATTAACACACAAATAACTTTTGGGTGAATCCATTACAGTAGAAATGTAGCTAGACAATTTACTTGACAGCAGCGCTACAGGGGATTTCTATTTATAAAACAGGCCAGTAACAGGTCTTTTTTTTTTGTTTGTTTTAACATATACTCATAAATATCATTGTCTTTGCTATCACAACCATAATCATGCAAAATGTTTTAAATAAACATGAGACAGTTATCTATACACTGATTAAATTAAGATACAAACTCACATAACATTTGCTAGCTACTAGTGACACAGGCACTCAGCAGTTTTATGATGTGCATTCACAGAAACCACAACATTACTTCTAATCTTTCAGCTAGATCAAAATATACTCTACACTGGCTGTAGGGGTGGACTTGTAATGATCCCCCTTCCCCATTATAATGGTACGATAACGAGTGTCAGTGTCACAGGTTTTGGTGGCTGTTTTCAGTATGTTTTATGGATCAATATCTGACATTATGATTTATTCATTTATCTTCATGGGATGTTATTGATCCAGATCCTACATCAGCATAAGTTTAAATAAGTTTTATTTAAGCAGGCAAACATAGTCCAAAAACATGAGGCAATGGTACGGTAAAAAATCAGGCAAAAACACTAGACTAGTAGGAATATCAAAGGCTATGGCTGGGGCAAAATCAAAACAAAGATCATGAAATGGCTTGGCATAAACCATGAATACAGGTTTGCAGAGAATTAAAGAAACCAGGGAACTTAAATAGTATGACTAATTACAACTTAACTCAAAACAGGTGAAACCAGTCAATACTCTGGGGATCTGTAAGGTGCAGAGGCAGATGGGAAGTGTAGTTCTGGTGATCAGTGGTGATCACATAAGTTCCAAGAGCGCCCTCCGGCACTGACACTGTGCCTCCTCTACTATAAGACTGTGACATTAAATAACATATTACATCACAGCAGCAGAGAAAATATTAATTATTAATAATGAATGGAAATAATGCTTATTTTAAAGCTGATTTTTATACTAGCATACTTGAAGGAATGCATCATACAGCTTTTGTGATGTAACTGACAATACTAGTATAGACTCACATTAATGATATAACTATTTCGAATTTACTACTATATATACAGTATATATATATATATATATATATATATATATATATATATA
>JAQMCW010000032.1:19405243-19427488 GCA_030068335.1 Chrysichthys cranchii | reverse complement strand
TCTTTACTTCTGAGAGACTCTGCCTCTCTAAGACATCCCTTTTATAGCTAATCATGTTACAGACTTGATATCAATTAATATAATTAGTTGCTAGATGTTCTCCCAGCTGAATCTTTTTAAACTTTCTTGCTTTTTCAGCCATTTGTTGGCCCCATGCCAACTTTTTTGGGACCTGTAGCAGGCATCAAATGTGAAATGTGCTTATTTTGTGGATAAAGGTGTACAATTTCCCAGTTTGAACATGTTTTGTTATGTTATCTATCTTCTGTTGTGAATAAAATATTGGCTCATGTGATTTGAAAGTCTTTTAGTTTTCATTTTAACTTTAACGTTAACGAGTGTCCCAACTTTTCTGGAATTCAGGGTGTATAACAGTTCAAATAAAGAAAGAAATAACTGCAAAACATGAGAACCACCACCATATCCCTCCACCACCTTCCACCTATGCCAGCAACTACATATCCACCGCAAAGGTAACGTGCATTAAAATGTTTATTTAATTTAGTTTTATTTTTCTATAATCAAGATTATTTTAATTCTATTCTACGTTTCACTGCCACACATAAACCCATAATACACTTCAAAAACGTTTTTGAGAGCTGAAACACACATATTTACATTCATTTCAATGGGAAAAATTTATTTGGATCGCGAACAGATCGGGTCACGAACAGAGTCTCGGAACGAATTAAGTTCGTGAGTCGAGGGTCCACTGTATGTATGTATACATATGTATTTTTTATTTATTTATTTTTTACATATTTTACATATATTACTATATACACTAACATATAATTTTTATTCCTAATCCGTAACTTTACATATTTATTGTTTATTATGCATTACACCTTGCCTGGTCCATAATAGTCCCATTATGGCCACTGCAAATCTCAATCATGACTCCTGGGATGAGTACATTTTCATTTGTACTTGTTTATTTGGAAGACATAAACAAGCTAGTAGAATGCCTCTGTTTATGACCAGTTGTGCTTGAAAACCAAAGTAGCTTGCTATTTAATATAGCGCACAGCACTTAGATTGCTGCATCTACTCGATTTAGGCTAATGATAAGAGATGTCTTCTGGAAAATTATCATTATGTGCTAGAAGCTTGAGAGTGAAAGCAATGCTGCCAATGACAACAATGAAAATACAAGCAGATGCTAGTGCTGTCACTATAAAAACATTCCTGATACAACCATCTTTGATGTAACTGGCCAGATCTCCATTATAGCCTATATCCATTCAGCTTATTATAATCATTTTGCATACACCCACCCACCCAGACACACACACACACACAGGGAGAGAGACACAAAAATTACTCCATAAACACACTGTCAGCCTTGCTGTGTGTTTCAGTCATGCTATGTGGCTAGATGCTGGTGTGATATGCCGTCTACAGAGATAATCAGATTCACAGCTCTGATGGATATCAGAGGAGAGAGTGCTGTTTGATGACTAGACGTCGGGAGGGACTTAATTAGGAGCGGCGGATCTGAGAAGCAACAAGGGACAGACAGCCCTATTTACCTGAACATTACAACTCAGCGGCAAGCAGACTGTGGCTCTCAAGGCAGAAATTGCATTATGGGTATGTAATGTGGTGTGCTTCTTGTCAAAACAGCCGGCCGCTCCCTCAAGAGGCTGTCACAAATGCAATGACTCTCAGTATGTGAAGCAGTTTGAAAAAAAGAAAGCAATTCTCACTCAGAGGCACTGAAATATCTCGAACAATGCCATACCTGATCTGCAAGCAATGTCAACGTCCTTCTCAAAATCAGTCTGAGGAAAACAAGAAAGCAGTTTTAGTGGAAAGCGAAAAAACGGATATAGTAAGTATACTGACACCCTTATTGTGGAGTATGACTGATTTAATTACCATGAGCTGTGCATGACCATTCTGGAAAGATCCTCCCGAGTCGCCATTTCCGTCTTCTTGGCGGTCAACAACTCGACACTTCACTGCTTCTTGAACCTAAAGTACCATGTAAACAGAGGTAAAAAAAACCTGACAGAAATCATGAATTGTCATTTTTCACAAGATTTTATTTTTCCTACTGGCCAAAAGGTACAGTCAGTCATAGGTACAGGTTTGCCCCTAATTTGCATACCTCTCTGCGCAGGATGCAGTGTACCATCACAATGACAAAGCCCTCAAGGGAATCAAAGATGGCAAAGAGGATCTGGAAGAGAGCTGAGCGGCGGTCAGTAATGGCCAACACTGCAGACATCCAGGTGAGCGCTAACAGTGGCAGCACCACACATGAGCTCCATAGAGATGCCCTGCAGGAATAGAGGGGATATACAGACAGTTCAAAACTTCAAAAAAGGGCAACGTTTAAAGATAAGTATTACTTCAAGTGTTGGACAACTTTAACATGCGATAGATGAAATACATGATTTAATTTCCTATTTGAGTTTTCCTATTGAGCATTCAGCATTTCAGTTTACTTAGCATGAAATACTCATGATTTTAACATGAGCCCATGTTGCCCATACCCATGTGTGGGTATGTGTGTGAGAGACTGTGTGTGTTCAAGTAATTGTTAAAAATAATATGTTATCAATACACATAGGGGAGATACATCCTGCAATTATATTATTATATGTGTGTAATTCACATATACAATATGCATATATGTTTGAATATAAATAAAAACATGGAAGGAGGAACAGTAGGTAAAAGAGTAACATATCTAAATAAACTATGAAGAACCCAGGAGAAAGATAAATGAAAAGGTGAATAAAAATATGATGGAGATTCATCACAGCAATGGACATGAGAAGCTCCCTGTCCTCATCCATAGCATGATAAAATTGCTACAAT
Source organism: Chrysichthys cranchii (assembly GCA_030068335.1). Taxonomy (NCBI): domain Eukaryota; kingdom Metazoa; phylum Chordata; class Actinopteri; order Siluriformes; family Claroteidae; genus Chrysichthys; species Chrysichthys cranchii. The sequence continues at coordinate 19,424,659 of JAQMCW010000032.1, read as the reverse complement.
TTTCTTTTATGAATTTTATCTATTATTATTATTATTATTATTATTATTATTATTATTATTACTACCCCAACCAGACTTTCTTTTTTTTTTTTTTTTTTTTAACTTTTTTTAGTAATAAGTAAACTGAATTGACTCATGAACACAAATAATTTTCAAAGTTTTTATTTTATTCACTATTTATGCTATGGCCTCACTCTGGGCCTGTGTATCAATAAATATACAACTAATGTAAAACTATTTCAGGTTACATGAGATCACAGAATATAATATATATGATACATATGATATGTAGACACTTTATCTGCCTCCTTTTTTGCATGTATGTGCACGCACGCACACACACACACACACACACACACACACGGGCATACACACGCGCACGCACACAAACACGCGCGAACACACACACACACAGAGCAAGTGACCGACTAGTACACAATATCTAAACAGCAATTACAACACTGATATTTTTCATAAAATATTCTCCATAATAACTCAGTATATATGAAGTTTAACTGCTAAGATCTATAACCAGCCTTAAGGTAGTAAAAACTGCAGTATGGTAGACAAAGTTTCTAGCAAATCAGTCCCGTGTCGGCCTAAATGACTTCTCCAAAAAGGACAGTTTTGTCCAAAACTGCAAACTTTATAACCTTACACTGCAGTTTTGACTATACATTTTGTCTAAACTCAACTTCAAAAATAGTAACCTGTCTTGCACGTTTATCTATTATGTTAACACAGCACTACACCCATACTCGTGCACACAAACACATATATTTTAAGTTCTTAACATTTTCAAATCCTCTGGTACCATATCCTATTTTTAAATTATTCCCTAACATGAAACATGGGGGTGTTGCTCACTAGCTCCCTTGAGGAGAAGAACCAAAGGGGAGTGAAGAATGTATCAGGAGAAAACCGGAACCAAAGAAGAGTGAGGCAAGAAATAAGCAGGAAAGGAAAAGAGAACTGAAGGTCAAGCGGTAGAGAATTGGTAAATAATTAGCAGGACTAACATGGCGTTACTGGTAGCTGTGGTGGAAAGGTCGGCCGACGAGATAACTCCACACTTGGCACATTTGAGCGTCATATTGTACAGTGGCACTGTCATCTGACTGCAAAGTCAAATCAACACACTGAAAATACACACATTCACTAACATACATACACACACTGAACCTTTGGCCACAGAATCCCCTTTCCAGCTCTCTGTCAGGGCTATGGGCTGCATTTCAGGGGCAGGGGAAGTTACACACTCAATTTTTGTTTTATCAATTGGCCTGATTCCAGATGTGGCACATGGGCAAAGTGGTTAAACTGAGTGACTGATGTTTTTTTTTGCGGTTACACAGCTATTACTAGATTTTAACCATTTGATCTGTTTATTATATTTAAGCCTATATGGTTTCTATTACTCCATAATATACAGTTATGTTTTTTATGCAGCTATGCATACAAAACTGAGGCTGTCTTCATCACACTGTGAACTCACAAACTGATAATATCTCACACACATACACACCTCAAGCCATGCTTGGATCATACATATTAACTACACACAGACACCTTCCATTTACATCGTTATTAATGCAGCTAATTAAAGCTAATTGAATCTAACCCTAACCTTAAAGGTCCACTATGCGGGATTTTGAGGGTATCTTTTCACGCAAACTGAGTATTTATTCCATAATATACTTATGGAATTCATAAGTAGGTTTCCATTCGTGTATAATTACTTGTAACTTCAAATCATTGTCCATATTCTTAGAATGAGCCCTTTGTATCTACATAGGGCGCAGGTCCACCTTTACGGAGACGCCATGTTGTGCCGCTACAGAAACACAGAACGGTGAGCGCCTTCTGCATTACACGTTTTCACAAGCAGCATCATGAATCTGGAAGGAACGCACCAAAAGGAGAAGTGAGAAGAAGAAAGAAAGACGAGGAATCAGCGTTTGCTGGTGCTCACTAACAAGTTTTAAAACCCAAATTTTGAGAAATGGAGAATCGTACTTATTATTTAGCACGGAAAAAGCATGGAGTGTGAATCGAAGTTCTTGGAAGTACACTACAGGCACCTGATGGATACTGTTTGTTGTAATACATGCCTGGAAAGGAAGGGGTAAGGGAGAAGCATTTAGGTGGTTGAGTCCTATATAGTGGACCTTTAACCTCACAATGCTGTGCACAAATATAGTTACCATGTGTACACAATGAGGTCATTCCAAAGATCTCGAGATTGGCCCGTTCACAAACTGAACTAAAGAAAGAACATCGCACTCATCCCTTAACTGAAAAATGCTGCTCAGTTGTGATTCATACTGTTGTCCACAGACACAAAATGGCTATTTGCGAAATAGCAATTAAAGCCATCAGCATGACGCTGCTGGCCTCATGGCCAGAGAATCGATCCTGCAGCTGGCAGACATGTAGATTAAACCCCACATAATATCAAAAATCCAATTCCATGCTAAAGGCCAATCCAACCAATAAAAGGTGGCTGCAGGCGGTGATATTAAAAAGCAATCAGTGTTTTTGTGAATTACAAGGTCATTTTACTAGTCTTTATGGTGAAGGCTAGAGGCACTTCAGAAGCACAGCTTTACTGCAGGAGCACATTGCTGATCAACTCTAATACACAGCACTCCTCTCAGCTTCATCTCTCGTCTCGTGTTTTTCAGTTAGACAGCGTGCACATCCTCCCTCTACACCGCATCCCTTAAAGATAGATTTTAAAGAAGCCAACAGGGGCTTCAGCTGCCTGAAAGACATGTGAACCAGTCTGCAATGGAGGTAAATGCTTTTCTGCTACTACTTTTAGCCTCAAGCAAGTCTTATAGGCTTATGCCTGATTTTCATGTTACTAAAACATCTGGCTTATGATCTTTCTTAGGATCTTCATCAATCCAGATGAAGAAAGAGAGGTCTACTGAAGAATTTCTAATTATATCAAGCTTTTTATTGAAAAGGGGCATTTGAAATATTGCTTTGCATGTAAAATATCTTTTGTCAGGAGATGAAAGGTGATTAAACCTAAACCTGGTCTAATAGTGATGATAAATCCCTATAGACTTCTAGTCCAGGGGTACTCAAATGAAAATGGTAAAGGATAATTTACATTAAATTCCTAGCTTGTAAAGACTAAAATAAGTAACTAACCTGACTGAACGGTGACAATGGTTACCTTTTAATGCTTAAACGTTTGTGACTAGTTTATGGCTATAAATAAGACAATAAGTGGATTTATTTTCACACTAGCATTTTAGATTTCAGAATCACAGACTCTGAACAAATGAGAAACATTTACTTTGCACTTATTGCAAGGTGAATAAATGCATACTTCCCTATCTATTCATCTTTAGACATACATTATGTGGAAAATGTTTGTGGACATCTGACCAGCACACCCATATGTGGGCCTTCTCCAATCTGTTGCCACAAATTTGGAAGTACATCATTTTATAGGATGGTTTTTTTTATGTTGTAGCATTAAAAATTCCCTTCCCTAACTAAGGGGCCCAAACATGTTCCAGCTTTACAATGCCTCTGTGCACAAACAGAGGACCATAAAGATATGGTTTGCCAAAATTTGGTGTAAGAATTTGAGTGGCTTGAACCAAACCCTGACTTTAACCCCATTGAACACTTCTGCTATCAGCTGAAATGCTGAATATGCACCAGGCCTCCTCACCCGATATCAATGCTTGACCTCACTAATGCTCTTGTGACTGAATGGATAAATCCTCGCAGCCATGCTCCAAAATCTAGTGGAAAGCCTTTCCAGAAAAGTGCACTTTATTATAACAGCAAATGGGAAATTATGTCTGGAATGGAGTATATCAAAAAGCACATATGGGTGTGATTGGCCAGGTGTCCACAAACCTTTGGTCCTTACAGAAGCCATGTCATACATTTATCAAGTTTCCTAGTATTTTTTCAGTCTGCTGAAATAGCAGCTGACAACCCCTGCTCAAGTCTACACTTTTCTATAAAAATTCTGTTTGCTTACTATAGGTCAGACGTTCATTTTTTGAAAATTCTGTCTTTCTTCTGTATTGGTTTAGTGGTTTTCAGCACCAAAATGCAGTCTATAAAAATGAAGTGTGCATTTGAAAAATCTTTTCTGTACCACATGCTTGTGTTGCAACTGAAACTGACTAATAATATTCATCTTCAGTTCTGTACAATAAGGATGCATATCATTAGTCTGGGCTTTTCTATAATTCTCTTTTGTAACCATCCTTTTCATTATAAAAAATCCCAACCTGCACTGCCAGATCTCTGAGGTGTTAGCACACAAGACATGTGCAGGTTCTGCACTGTGCTTAGTTAAGCACAGCACACGTTCCTTATTTTAATTAAGCATGCTATGGATTTGAACCTCGATGAGGCCAACAGAAAGACAGAGGGGAAGAGGGAGCCTTTAAAGGAATAGATGTCCTTCTGAAACTCAACGACACACACACACATACACAGAGCAGGAAGGAGGGAGGGAGGGAGGGAGGGAGAGAGAGAGAGAGAGAGAGAGAGAGAGACAGAGAGACAGAGAGATTAATTTAAATGTATCTCCTGGTCTCATTTCTGGATTCATTTGCATTCTTTAATTTGACATAGCTAAATTCTGAATAATCAAATCAAAGCCCCAAGAGCCACTTAATCTGACAAATGGACTGTGGAAAAAGTCTGAGAATTAATCTAAGTACCCTACCAAGATCTAGTAATGTTGACATTAGCCAAAGTATCAAGGAGATCTGAGGGGCCTTTGGCTGTGCCAATCAGTGCCCCAGTGGGCAAAAAGATCAGCCCTGAGTGGGAGCAAAGGGGGATGCTGTGGTATCCCTCGCACAAACAAATAAATAATTAAATAATTAAATAAATAAATAAATAAATAAATAAATAAATATCATTGCTCAGACAGACACATCTGTGTTCAGAAGAAAAGAATTAGAAATAAAATATGAAAGAAGAAACATGAAGCTGCTGGATACAGAAACAATGACAGTGGTGGCCATGCAGAAGCCTGCAGGCAAACATAAGCAGGTGCCCAGGAAAGGAAAGAAACATCAGAAAGAGCAGTTCAGGGTCACAAATAAATGATATAAATGTCTATGGGAGTACCTCATTATTTGTCTATGGTATTAATGATCCGTGACCACAACAGAATAACTGTCACGATTGTACAAGCGAAAGGTTAGACAATATTACTAATCCATACAGCACTATATTTAAGGCTATAATAACAGTTCTTACTTCATATAATGATCAGTAGCCCCTTTAAGTTAGATGATTTAAAACGTGTTTTAATCGATGAAAAATAATAGGAAAACTGCTCAGGCTGAACTATATTGATTAGATAGATGAAATGTTTTAGAATTATTGTTTTATGTTTGCCTTTGCTGGGCTTGACTGCTTTCCTTTAAACTTCTATTCTCATTAAAAGAAAGAAAGAAAGAAAGAAAGAAAGAAAGAGAGAGGCCTGGACATGTACAAATTTAAAAAACATCTACGGCACAAAGCACCACCCTGAAATTAACAGAAGCTGAGGATACAGATTGAAAAAAATAAATAAAATCAATCAATCAAAGGAATGCAAGGCCATTTACGTGTGCTATGTTGCTTTTGAAAGGATCAGCAGCCAGTCCTCTCTGATCTCTCCCCTGTATCTACCCCCTCACTTCCTTCCTGATACCTTTTGTCTACTTTCATCATCCAGAGACCATTTATTTATTCCTATTGCTTTGTTAGAACAAATGATGCATATTTTTGTCTTGACCTTTTCATTAAGTTTCAATCCCGGTTTCGCTTTCATTCTGTTCTTCTTCACTCTTCATCCCTCCCTCTCCTAGCCTACTCTTTGACTTGATCAGTGACTAATCCACTTTTCCTGTGTGCACACTTTGCAGGGAGAGAGAGAGAGAGAGGCCTAGCTACTGAGCCTGTATGCTCTGCTGCATTGATGGATGCATGATATGAGGCATACCCTGCCCTCTCCTTCAGTTTCATATCAGTAATGCCGTCTTTGGACACCAGTTTGTTAAAAACCAGAATCCCGATAACCATGTTAACCTGGAGAAGAGAGAACACAAAGGTGAATGGACATGCACAAGACAAAACACTCTCACTGATAAAAAATAACTGGCACCAAACATGATTACACAAAGCAGAGATTAACTAGATTCAATTATAGAGATTAGTCTGTGCTGTTCTGTTTAAACAGACACCTAAATCCATAAATGGTTTCCACCAGATATTGTGCTGCAGGCTTTCTGGGAGTGGTGTTTTAGCTAATTCAAGGGCCAATTATTGATAAGCTAACGAGACCTGCCTATTTATCTGTCTCTTACAAAAGTTTCATTGCCTGCCCTATAGGATTGTAATTTTTTAGCAGCCAGCTAGGTGAAGAGCTAGGAAGAACTCTCTGTCTCTCACACAAACAGCAAAGCAAGGACCAAGAAAGTACCAATACTACAGCTGCAGCTGGTCCCACAAATGCGTACAAGAGCCCTCCTTCCAGAGACAACCAGCAGCTAGCAGGGAAATGAGAAACACAGAAGAGAGAGACGGAGAGACAGAGAGAGAGAGAGAGAGAGAGAGAGAGAGAGAGAGAGAGAGAGAGAGAGGGGGGGGTATTAAGAAGAGGCAGAAAGGCAGAAAGGTAAGGGAAGAAGAACTGGTCAGACTGAGGTCATTTCAGACAGAGGATGTATGATCCATTAAAAAAGATTTCTTTTTTTAATGTTTGTGAAACAGTGAATCCAGTAATGAACAAGTATGAAAGGGTGGAACTGATTGCAAAGGCTATGGGGAAAAGTAAACTTACTAATTAACTGTACCATATCCTTTAGCCTTGGTAAAGCCAACAGAGATGGCTACAACAAGAGCAGGTAAGCCTTTAGAAAAGAAAGAGAGGAGAATGATTACGCAAGACCTACTGGACAATAATACCTACATTTTAATAAGACATGGGTCTAGTAAAATCATTCACAATCACATAGGAAGCATGACAAAATGCTGAACCTTCAAGGGAATCGGATACATCAGGGGTCCCCAACCACCGGGCCTCGAACCGGCACCGGTCCGTGGGTCTTTTGGTACCGGGCCAGGAAAAAATAATAACCTTCCTGAAATTTTTAAGTCGTTTTATTTTCATTAGTTTCCTGGGTAGCTTATTTTGAAAAATTCCACTCTCGTCGCACCAATGCATGTGACCCAGAGAACGTAGCGGTTTAAGCTGCTGCCGCTGGGGAGAAAGCCCCACCCTCTTTCATCGCAACCTTTTGCCCCACCCCTGACCCCCGGTCCGTGGAAAACTTGCCCTACATGAAACTGGTCCCCGGTACAAAAAAGGTTGGGGACCACTGGGAAACATGACTTGATTTCCACCCTTGTTCCAAAAAATTTATTTTCGTAAAAATTTCAGCCTGTTATCCTTTTTATTGTCCTGTTTGAACTGTTTACAATTAATAACTACTAGCCAGGACTAGAACAGGAATTTGTATAAAATTTCTCAAAATCAGACATCACTCTGGAGAAATAGAGAGGGATGATATACTCTTTCTCTCCCCTGTCACTCACGGTAATAATGGCCAATTATGGACATCTGTGACCTCACATATGTGAAAAAGTGTAGGTAGCGCTTTCCTCTGAGTTTGGGCAGCTTTCCTCAAAGAAACAGCATGTGTTAGCCTTCGCCCTCCATGGTTGGTAGCTGTTGTGTGACAAGGGAGAGCTAGCTGGCGGGTGAGAGAAAAACAGGAGAAAATCCCAGCAGAATGCAGTCTTTGCTACTCTTCTCAATCAGTTTATTATTGGATTGCTGGTCCACACTTTAACTGTCTACCACCATTCCAGTCTCTCTGGTGACTCCTGTACATGGGCGTTTAAACAGCCATTGAAGAAAAAAAAAGGTCTCTTAGGCTTGGCCGCTTGGCAGTCCAGACTACAAATGGAGAGCCTAGATTGTGTCTGAGAAAATAAATTGAAGACAGCAGCGAATGCTGATTAAAGACAGCTAAATATAGAGCAGACAGACAGCTCTTACCCCATCCCAGGCAGAGGAAGCGTTTGCGTATGATGCGGTTTCTCAAACGGCCAGTCACAGCCATATAAGACTGCCAGGCCTCCGTCAGAACCCAACAGAAGGAGGAGAGAAAGAAGAAGTGTAGAAAAGCAGCCACAAGAGTACATACAACCTGACATGGAGAGGAACAGAAAGAGACAACATGCTTTTAAGAAGTGTAGAGTGATTTGTATGTGTATTTGTGTGTGTGTGTGTGTGTATGTGTGTGTGTGTGTGCGCGTGTGTGCGCTTCCTATAGATGTTACCTTGTTTCGTGTCTGAGTCTGACCAATGAGGATTAGCGCATTAGAGGAGATGATGGACAGGCAGAAGTTTATCAGAATGACGGAGCGTTCGGAGCGGATGTACCTTCAGTAGAAGACAGAAACTCCACTTAAGAAAATCTGCAGGTTCCACACAATGACTCATCCAGGCAGCAGATATCATTATGGTATTCATCAACAGCCATGTTCCGAGTTGTGTATTGCTGTAATACTGAAATTGTGTCCTTGGATGTGATAGACTCATGCTCTACTTGACATTGTTTAGTCGCAAGTCAAAGTTTGTCAAAAACAGAGGTATGACTCAGTAATGCAAGACTGACCCGAAGTCAGTTTGTCTTTGTCAGTCTGCATTTTCTCTCTGCTTGTATTAAAAGGCAGTGGTGTAAATGCTATTACAAAACTCCAATTTAATATTCTGAATGGGCCACCCAAAAAAATCTGCTTAAGCACCTGCTTAAGTGAAGTCTGAATGCAGACATGTTTCCCTGTCTAAATATTATGAGACAAATGTTAACATTTAGAATTGTAAACACTGCTCACAGCTTACATTAACGTATTGTCAGAATTATTTAATATGCATGTTACACAGCCCTAAAATTATCTAGCACGCACAACATAGCATATTGTGCTAAAACAAATTCCGCTTCAAATGTATAGGTGAAGAATTTCTTTCATGACATGGTTGAAAATATGACTGCACAACGATTGTGCATTTGTCAAACTGTGTGAATGCCTACGATTCACCAGGACTCTCTCACCACACTCAGCAGAAATCCAGAATTGGTCTGTGTGCACTCAGCATGTTTTGTATGAGGTTTCTGATTGTTCTTTGGTTGACTGGAGCAGTTAATCAGGAATATTTGACTTTGATGAATAAGTCAGGGCTATTTATCTTCACTAGAAGGTGGGCCGTATTTTATATATAAATCCGAAGAAGAATGTAAGGCGTAACTGCAGTGCATTTTGTTTATATTTACAACTGTAGTACAAGTGTAACAGTACAGTTTCCAATCAAATCTGTCATTTCAGAGAAACATTCTTCATCAGTTCAGTGACTGATATTTTTATTTTTCCCTACTCATTACACTAATTGGAAATTGTATCGCATCTGGTCCACAAGTTGCCTGTTGAATATCCCTGCACTGAAGCTCTATGCAAAAATCACACCCTTTTACAACTATCACAGTGAATTGAAGAGCAGCACAGTAGCAATTATCACACAAAATATCTGAATCCTGTAATATATATGCCACAAACATACTAGTACGATGCAATTAAAAGACAAAAACCTTATGCAGAGAAAGGTTAGTTAAGCATCGTAATGACACTGAATTTTGTATGTGATCGATCTGCTTTTTCCTCTATCTTATATCTAAGCCGAGAGAACATGGATATACGCATAGACATACTCATTTGCTTTCTGCTTTAAATAAGCCCCTTTCCCCCTGCTGCGTACCTCCACACAGAGACGTAGATGATGATGAGGAGGAGAAGTGTGAGCGAGGAGACCCCACAGCCCACAATCAGTGTCACGGACGGAAGCTGGCTCTTGGATGGATCCATGCTCTGTCAGGAAGAAAAAAGATGGTTGGGTTAGAGCTAATGGAGTGCTTGAAAAGCCCAGAGTTTGTCTTCTTCTCCTCTTCAGACAGCTGCAGTAAGATTAGTGCTGTCCACAAAGCACTGGCTGAGGAGCAAGGTCAACTCAAGGTGACTCAGTAAGGAGCTGCTTGCTGAAGGGCCACACACACGGAACCAAAACGCAAAACCGTCACGCCAGTCCTCGCATACAATCCTGCTGCAAATGCCCATAACACTGCTATGCAAGTAAAATTTAGCAAACAGACTGCAACCGTCACCCTTGTGAAACGAATCTCGCCATTTCCATGCTGGTGCAGCCGATGCTCCAGTTTCCATGGTGATGGAGTTGAGAAACAGCGGCCACTGCAGTGGTGGATGCAGCATTAACCCGACTAAAGGTGGCTGTTTGTGCGTTCGACATGAGCTACAGTGTGTGCTGAGGATCTGTGTGTATCTGTTTATGTCAGTGTGCATATGTATCTGTCTGTGTGCTTCTACTCTTTGCTCAAAACTGTGATACAAAGAGGAAGCGATGTGAGATGAGATGAACACTGGTGAGACCCTATATGCTTATTTAGAGCAAGAGCCCATTTTTCTTTAGATAATACCATGAAAACAAATGAATCCTATGATTGTGATGTTAATTTTTCAATATATTTCATTTGAATAGTTAGAAATAAGGGAAAATCACAGCAATCCATGGCTAGGAGTCCTAAAAAGCAAAGATGGCCATGTTCCCTGGGTGGGGAAGATGGCATTATTCTCGGTCTCCTGTCAATCAGGGAGACACTAGTCAATCATGGGCTTCAGTGAGGTCATGTATGCTGAAGAGAACAGTTTGTAATTTTCTCAGAAGAGTGTGCAGCATCACTGTGAAATAGCAAGAGCAGCAGTTTGAAGGAGAAAGCATGTGCCAACCTTCATCATCTCTGGGAGGTATGTGTCTTGTCATGCAGAAGCCAGCCAGGGGGTAGGAATTGACAAATGACCAATTGGGAGAAAATCGGATAGAAAAAAATTATAATAATAACACTAAAAAAATCTTCTGTAATACAAACAAAATCAACTAATTTGCTAAAATGTAAAAATGTTTACAAAAATATTAGGTCTAAAAGTATAACAAAAAATGAACAGATGTCCTAAAACTGAACAGATGTTGACAAAAACTCAACAGACGAAGTCATGGCAGATGTCCTAAGGACATGGACCTTAGGAAAATCTGTTACTCTGTGTCCTATGTGCGCTTTCAAGGAGAACTGTGGACATGATCATGCTGTGTGCACTCAGACAAGTCACATGAAGGACAGGGCACTTCAAGTCTCTGCAAATCACCTTCACACACACACACACACACACACACACACACACACACACACACAAATAATTAGCTAAGTTTATAGCCTGTCTCGTCTTTAGGTCTGATGGCCAAGCAGAACGAAGTTAATTAAGTCCGTCAGATTAATCAACACTGCAGTGAATTTGTCTTCTTGCACTGAAAAATACATTTACACATACGATACAGAAATATATGACACGTAACGAAGAAGTGTTTAGAAAATGGCACGTGACAGTGCCAATGTCTGTTAGAGAATCTGTATAATATGAGCCATGATTATTTACTGAAGAAACCAGACACCAGTACTCATAACCCTCAGTCACTTCTCAGTGTTGACGAGAGATTTCATAATTCCTCTCTAAAATTTTTTTTAATTATTACTAACGTATACATACAGGAAATGTAAAGTATTTACGTAACGTTTAATTCTTGGCCAATTTTAATGCATCTCTACATAAAATCCCAATCACTATAATTCGACTTATTTGTATGCACCCATCTGAGACATCACGATATGGGTGACAGATTGTGTCAAAGAATTCAGAGACATTACAAAATCCACATGTGGAATCACCACAATGCTTGTAATAGACAAAAATCATTCTGTGCCATGCACAAGTGAAAAAGACAACAAATCCCACCTCAGCACATCTCTAATTACACGCTTCACTAGATCAAAATAACTGGCTTGTACCTAGAGCGTCTTCCTCTTCCCTAAATGGGAGGCCGGAATCCTTTATTGCAGTTTTTCAAACACATATAATATTTTTGTTTGGGAATTACGACTGTACCACAAGGCAGTGTGATCTGTTCACTGTGATGCACTGGAGATGTCTCAATAAAAAAAGTTTTTTTGGGAGTTATAGCACAGCACTGTCGAATGCTCAATTGGTCAGAAGGTGTTGATTAATTTTCTAGAACTGCAGCTCTGACATTAGTTTGGCTGCAAGGTTTATTGTACGTTAATACGTTCATTTTAATACATTATCGTTTCTATAGTAACAACTTACACGGGGACCTGAATGGTGCATGCCCCACAAATGGATTTAAACATGTGCAATTCATGAGATGGTCAGATATTCCTTGATAAAACATTTTTTAAGCATTTTCAGAATTACTCTTCAGTGTGATTGCTTTGTAACAATCACAGGTATAGCTATAACGTTAGGTTTGCCTGACAAAGGACATTCTTCTGGCCATTGTGGTTCGTGACTTTGGTTTCTAAGTAACATGGCAAGCTGCATTTTTGTCTTATTCGCTTTAAAAAAAAATGAGCGCGCCAATATCCACTGTAGCCTCAAATTCCTGTTGTTGGCTTCCAGGAGTGCAACCCAGTGTGGTCTTTGGAGAATTTTATGTTCTGGGCTGTGTTTCTGCTCCACCTGGTTGTAATGAGTGGTTATTTGAGTTGTTGTATCCCTTCTGTCAGCTCAAACCAATCTGGCTTCTCTCCTGACTTGTTGTTCTCATCAACAAAGTGTTTCCACCTAAAGAACTGCCACTCATTGATGTTTTTTATTTGTTTTTCACCCCATTATGTGTAAACTCTAGAGACTGCTGTGAGTAAAACATCCCAGGGGATCAGCAGACTCTGAAATACAAGAAGCAGCCTGCCTGGCACTTACAAACACACTATGGTCAAAGTCACTAAGATCATACTTTTCCTCATTCTTATGTTTGACCTGAATCCTAACTCAATCTCTTGACCTGCATCTTTGGTTTTACGCATTGTGCAGCTGCCACACAATTTGGTGATTCGATAATTCCACGAATAAGCAGGTAATAAAATGGGTGGTGAGTGTATAAGTACAAGAGTGTGGAATGTAAGGCACACTTAATACATGCTGAGCTTCATCTTCATCTGGGTCAGCTGTCCATGAATCTTAAAGCACACTCTATATTCACACTAGTTTCCCGTATGAAAACAGGAACGGTATATCTAAAATAAAAATCTGCAAAGTCCACATTTAAACATATCAATGAAAGACAATTCTCAGACTGACACCAACCATATGATGCAGTACATTTTTCACTTTAAAATATATTGTGTTTGTGGAGCTCAAAATATATCCCGGCCAGATGGGTCCAGAGATGCAAACTAAACTGCAATTTATTCCAGGCAACACAATACAGCTGTAGCATTCAAGATGATCAATGCAGTTGAACTGGAAGAAATCATAAACTGTCAGTTAATGAATTACTACAGCACTTGTAATAATATGGCCAAGAATATTTGATGACTAAGACCTTTTAAGGAAATCAATGATCTTTTGCAACTCAAAGGCAAATGCTTTCAGCCAGTACAGGAAAGCAACAGTACAAACACTTGAACTACGGATAAGGTGACTAGCATTAAGACTACTTCGCATGCACAAATGATACACGAAGATCTGTGCCCAATCAGGAGCATGTAGGTATATGGAACCACTGAAGAAAAGAAATGATCAAAATAAAGCACAGTACATTCTGCTTACTACATTCTACCTCACATTTAAATATATCAAAAAATAATATCTTTTACTTGGTATGTGAAGACAGAAGAAAGCACCTTGGTGCATTCTGTTGAGGGCACACTTTTGATGTGCAACATTAAATTGTTTAGCAGAAGAGGATGAGGCCTATGGGTGCACAATCACCTCCCAAAACACAGGAACCATCAAACACACTGGAGCTCACACTTATCCGGTGGGCTTGCTAATGGATTTATCATTTGTCCACCCATGCAGCTGCAATTATGAAGGCTAGGCTGCGCTACAAAAAAAAAAAGAAGATTGAACTCAATTACATCTTGCAAAAAGCAAACACACAAGAGAGCCGTGGGTTACATAGCATGTAACTGACTGCACCAAAGTCAGCTAGATTATAGATTTTGGTCGATAATTTCCACATCACACATACAAGATGGGAGTAAAAAGTGATAGACATGAGAAAGACAGGAATTAAGAAGGTCTATGGGCCATTTCCTCTGGCTCATTTTCATTCTGAAGCTGTAGGAGGTTAGTTGCAGGCAGAGGGAACATCATTTGGAGCATTCAGGAGGTGGTTAGTGTAGTGGCAGGAATAATTAGCAGTGCAGTGGTGGGGGGCAGGACAGAGAGCCAGAAAGAAGAGCGGACAGGGAAGGAGGACAAGCTCCTTTGCTGGCACATGGCATGACCGATCAAAACGGCCCAATATGCTTCACCATGAGGAATGTAACAAGCTAAGTGCCACCCTCCCTGAGTCTGCTGCCATCTGCCCAGGTAGGCCAAGATGCCTACAGAGGGCAGTGAGCTTGTTCCAGGACTGGACGGGCTTTACACATGGATCAGGCTTAATGCACATATACAGGACATGGTGAAAGAGAAAAGAATCTAAATTCAAATTTAGGATGCAACAATAAAACACAGCCCACTGGAAGTTAAAAATCAGTCAACACTGATTTAAAAAGCCTTCCTGCAGGGTAGAAAGAGTCTAACTTTAACACAAAACCCAAGTTATTCTTGTTTTTACACACTGTATACAGTGTTCCCTGTACCCACGAGCATCTGAGGCCACGAGTAACTTGAGTCATGAGCATTTTTATTTAATAAAATCTGGCTGTACCCACGAGCAATGTTTGGAGCCACGAGCGGTACCGCGAGCCTGCCTGCCTCGTTATCTCTATATGCATAAACAATGGGGAACAAGGGAAATGCGGGTCAGCAGCGGTCAGTCCCTCACAGCATCTTGTGTTGTTAGCATCTCTTTGAGACCACGTGAACTATTTCTGTGCTTTCGATTGCTTTCAATTGCTTCAGCCGGCTCATTCTAACAGCTGTTTTGTGTTGCCGTGACATGCCACCAGAGCGGTGCTATGATACGTATGTTTACGTCCACTCTTGTAAATGTATGAATGTTTTTTTTATGTATAAAATGCTTCCTAACGGTAAAAACTACGCTTAACGTATGCCGAGCAGCCTAGCCTATGGGACGTGGTCTCTTTCGTGTACGGCCATAGCTCAGTTTTTTTTATGCATTTAAATATGAAAGTGTGTCTAATATGCTGAAAAATATGATATTCTCAATCAATACTACTTATATGGTCACTAAAAGCTCAATTATTGTGCCTATAAATGTTTTGTATGGAGGTATTCTGGGGCCGGAAAACCAATTAATCCCTTTCCCATTATTCCTTATGGGAAAAATTGTTTGTACCCACGAGAAATTGTACCCATGAGCTGTGCCTTCAAACCAATTACGCTCGTGGGTACAGGTATCGCTGTATCTATGCTTGGGGACACACCTGGGGCATCATAAACTTCTGATTCTGAAACACGTGATGTGTGTAGACAAGGTGCATGCTGGGAAACAGTTATACAACACACCACAATATTTAGCACTCACAAAAATATATTCAGACTGTTTCTGTGTTTATACTTGTCATTTGTTCAACTGTGATACTCTAACAAGTTCAGCGTCTGTCGAGATATAATGTACGTAATACTGACATGTATCTAGTACAGACATACTGCACCGTTCACTGAAGCACCACAGACTGAATTCAGTCCAAACCCCTAAGCGATGCAGAAAAAAAACCTAGTTGAGGCTTCATTTCCGGTGTGCAGTATGAATTGTCTCGTGCTTCCACAGTGATGTGTAGACAAATGTGTCAACGTCAATGCAGAAACCTTTTAATGCCGACAATGAAAAACAACAACAACAACAACATATCTTTGGTATATGAAATACAGATGAAGTGTTTGGGGAATACATGTGTGGATTTGCTTTCCCCATCAGGGCTGTGTGGCCTAACGGCTATGTGGGCCAAGCAGCATAAAGGGAACGCTACTGTGCCTTGTATAGCTTTAAGAGCCTTGGCGGCCCGTGCTGTTACCAGGGCAACTAGTGAACAAACTGCTTTAGAGGCAGTTTCCAGTCTAATAATAACTAATCACATTGAATGAAAAATCCACCCAAAGATTCTGCTCATCAAAATGAATGCACATCAGAGGCTCTTAAATTATTTTTTTTTCTTTTAAAATCTCTGATTTTAGGGTTAACACACTGGATGCATGTTTATGCAGGACTGCCTATCAAAAGCCACATCAAGATTTACACTCAACCTTTCATTACACAAAAAGGGGGAAAGCCTGAGCTAATGAGTTCTTCCATCATATATGGAATTTTTTTTTTAGAAATAAATAAATCTTACACAGGCATGTGGTAAAAAAAAAAAAACAAAACAAAAAAAAAAAAAACATGCAGCTGTCTACAGCCTTGTAGTCAGTGTCCAGCTGTGAGCATGTCCACACCACCAGGCTACATAATGCAGGGAGGATGTTATAGCATCCAACCGGAAGAGCCATATTTAATGAGTGCTTCAGTGAAACATAGTTCACATTTTCTCCCCAGCACCAAACATAACGTTCACCAAAACCTTCAGAATAAACGATGCCCTCCTCATACATACACTCCAACTAGTCATTTCCATAAGCTCACTTCCTGTGTCCACAGACATCTTACACAATGGCTACGGTCTAATCGGCATTCTGTGGTACTAAACAGTCTGCTAATATATATATATATATATATATACAGTGCCATCAGTAACTATACAGTTATGCGGCGGCTTCACGTTACAGAAACACACCAGAGATTGTCGCGAGCTGGAGCGCGCGCTTAATGGAGAGGGGGGGGGGGGCTGTCTCAGGAATGTGTGGATACGTAACGAGGGCGCCTAAAACAACCAAAAGAACAAGCGACACATTCACACAAACACGTCCTGCGGCGTCGAAGAGGCAAGAAGAGGAGACGCACTTACCGAGTCGGGACTCAGGCGGGCCAAAATGGCGAAGGCGGAGAGGCGCTCGCACACGCACTTGGTCTTGAAGGCGTGCACGGGCACAGTTCTGCAGGCGCGCGCCGACCACGAGCCCAGCGGCGACGAGCTGAGCCGGAGACCAGCGTGAGAGAGAGAGAGACAGAGAGAGAGAGAGAGAGAGAACGGCAATCAGCTCAATCACACCAAAAGGACACAATCAAAAACGCACAGCTGCTCCAATTTCATCCGCGCGCATCCGCGCTCTTCAACGCTACCGAGCCGGAGAACAAAAGGAAAAAATCAGAGAGAGAGAGAGAGAGAGAGAGAGAGAATGGACGAGAGTTGTGATGCTCTTCTGTATTTCTGCATGGACAGTTAGCTACTGGAATGATGAACATGAGGGGAATGCATTGCTTGATGTGTACACTATGGGTATAATTTAACTTACATCATCATCATCATCATCATCATCATCATCAACATCAACAACAACAACAACAATAATAAACAATGAATGAAGTGCACATGTGGGGTGGCACGGTGGCTAAGTGGTTGGCACTGTCGCCTCCCAGCAAGAAGGTCCTGGGTTCGAGCCCCAGGTTTGACACGTGTGCCTTTCTGTGTGGAGTTTGCATGTTGTCCGTGTGGGTTTCCTCCGGGTACTCCGGTTTCCTCCCACAGTCCAAAGACATACATGTTACGTGGATAGGCTACCCTAAATTGCCCATAGGTGTGAGTGTGCAGACGGAGCGAAACGCCGGTTGGGGTATTCCATGGTCGTGTCAGGTGACACGAGGGCGAGGTGGCTTGTGAAGACAGCAGACCCCGCGAGGCGTGGGACTAACGCTAGGATGAAGAAGTAGTGCACTCGTATACTGGGGCTTAACCCCGCTGTTGTGTTGCGGGTCACACTGACCCGTCTTAAAGTTCAAAACAACGAAAACAAGATAGTGAAAAGTATTTCTTTTTTCAGTGTAAAACTTCTTCGGCTTGGCTTAAGAAGTGGAATGAACATATAAAATGAAAATGGTTCATTTCACATATTGACCCCCCCACCCCCACCCCAGCCCCCGAGGCTAAAAGGGGTCAGAAGTGTCAAATGATATTTGTTTCTTTGCAACTGCGAGACATATTTCACCCTAATCTCTCTCTCTTTCTCTCTCTCTCACTCTCTCACACACACACATATAAACACATAGTTATTTATAGTTATTAATAGTTGATAATGGAGTTAATAATGAGATATAAGCAATGTTTATTGGGATTCTTTGGTCTCTTGCACTTTTGGATAATTAAACTTCAAGTTTAAAAATATAAAATATAAAATAAACATAAATCTTGCAACTCAGCGGCATGTCCAGGTTTTTAGACATGGAGTGGCTAATTATGTATACGTATGTACATATGTATATATGCATAACTATGTATAAGTTATATTTTCAAAGTTGCTCTATACTTCATCATACTCATTGGGAATTTATGCAAAATTGCTACACTGCTGATTAGAATGAATTTGAGATACATACTCTTTAGTAAATCCTTATGAATTTTGTGGGGATATTTATACAGAGATGTGATCCATGGTCACAGCTGGGATTGGAGTTGGGGTGGCAAGGCTTATTTCAAAATTTCAAGGTCTGCTGTACCTGTTGTGAAGGTCTTCCTTGCATGGATTTACATTGACTGTTGATGCTTTTTTGATATTGGAAAAAAAAAAAATATCTGGATGGAGACACTTAGATTATGGATGTCCACCTAGGTTACGTTTAAGATAAGAAGTAATACTGGTGACTCACTTTAGTCTGTTTGGCCTGGTTAGTGTTTTTGTCAAGCAAAATTAGCCCCAAATTAGTGTGCCTGTCAGGAATCTTCCCGAACTTAACGCGCTTCCGGACTGGAGGAGCCGCGTGGAGCGCACCTTTCAAGCGCACCCGCTTTCAGTATCTCAGGAATGCGGTGCAATGTGCGCTAGGAGCGCACCAGTGCAGCACCAGCGGCGCATGCGCTGCGAACCGAGTTCAAGGTCACCTGACAGTAATGAGACGCAGGTGCGGCTATAAAGGACACTCTCAAACAAACACGAACCGCGAAGCATTAGACCTTCCATTGTGATCATGCTATTGCCAAGCCTTAGTATTCCTGTTAAGTATTCCTGTGTATGACCGTTTCTGTTCCCGTTTTCGAGTTCTGTCTAGTCCTTATCTGCTACGTTTGGATTTCTGTGTTTGACTTGGACTGTTTTCTGGATTACGCTCTGCCTCACCTTGTTTTGTCCGCATGCCCGATCACCTGACCTTCTGCCCGTGTTTTGGTTTCCGCTTTTGCTTTACGAGTTTAACTTGTTTGTTTATCTTATTAATAAATAAATATA
>JAQMCW010000032.1:19390322-19404860 GCA_030068335.1 Chrysichthys cranchii | reverse complement strand
ATATATATAATGAGATCCGGCTCACTGCGCATGCATCCTACATCACCTCCCATCTCTGACAGTGCCAGGTTCTCTGATTTGAGCTTAGGCATTTTTGACAGATTGAAAGTTCAGCCTCACAGATTCTTTCCTGAATCTCAATCCAGTCTAATGTTTCTTATGTCAGTGGGTTCACATCCACTTAGTTCAGACCTAAATTCATTAAAACCTTAATTGCATTTTGCTTACTCTTGAACGTGATCTTCTTGATAAGAAGCTGAATTAAGAACTTAATCAGAGAAACATGTTTTGTTTTGCTTTTTTTGCATGCACCTTGGGAATTATTGGTGCTACATTCTGGGTAGGAGGGACAGCCTTCCTCTCACACTTGTTCATCAGGGATTTTCTCCAACATGTTCAGCTGCCTTATGAAGTTGATTGCCTGCCTACCACGAAGCATGTTTTCCCTTTTACCTCTTATCCTTTCAAGTTGGTGGTAGTTGTGCAATACTGAGAACTTATCTAGCAGATGGGAATTGGCTATGTTAAAAAAAAAATACGATTGGAGAATACTGAGTCTTGAAAACATAAGGACATATGCTTTACAACATAGTGTAACAGCTCAGTAATATAAATCTAACATCGTGTATGAGCATCTGAGGCCCTGGGATACCACACAGCTCCAAACAGGGTTACATAGAGTAACTGCAAATAACCTGAGCCCACATCACCCATGGTGCACTGGGGCATAGAGAACAGCCTGGGGCAAATGGAATGGCAATAAGGGTCATGCTTGTGGCTCCAGGGGAAGGCTCAATGTTAACAGCATTTTCTCTGAAATCCAATACATTATTACCCCCAGCAGACTTTGTGTGGATGATGCGATTAACTCTGTCTACCACACAGACATTTACACTCAGCACAGCACCACTGGATTTTTGGATCACTGGGTCTAGAGTGCTGTGGTGTGTATAGCCTATAAATGTGTGTGAGTGGGTATATTTGTGTATGTTCACACTAGCAACAAAGTGACAGGCAATCATTCATTTTCTATATATGTGAATGATACACAGCCATGATTTCAGCGACAGTGCCAAGCTTCAAAGTGAAACCCTGACAGGCATGACATTTGAACTGATGTCTTTGCTATTCTATGCAAATTCGGTATAATGCTATAAAGTGACAAAGCCAAAAGATTGGTTTATATGATCCCTTGGACCACTCCTATGATGCATGGGGTTCGACATTTCTTCAGTTCCCCACTCACGTTAGTTTCCTACCTGCAACTAATTCCGTTTACTGTCTGACATTCAAAAATGGAGGAAAATCGTATAACTGTGGTTTCATTTTATCCTTTCACATATGACCTCGAGTTAAATGTGTATAGAGGCATTATAAGGAAAAATAATGCTTCTGGTGGGTGTATGGACCTAATACTGTTAACTTGCTTCACTAATCTGCCCCAAAAAAAAAAACCTAGCTAAAAAGTTAGTATAAATCCAAACTACCATTTGCTGTACAGTTACAGTACAATATATGCCCAGAAACAGCAGTAGTGGTTGCTGCACACCTATAAGGGAAAAACTACATGTGACATGAATGAGCTAGTGTGAACATAAAGTAAGAGATATACAAAGACTTGACAATAAGCTTTGCCCCTCCCAGGTGACCTCATATCACAGCTCTAGTTCATGCAAACACAGAGAGCATGCAAGAAAGAGACATACACACAGTAAAAATGTCCATAGACGTAACAACATGGACATTGTTACAATGACAAAAAATAATCTACTACACCCTACAAATACCTGATGATAATATCCTTGTGGATATTGTCCAAAAAAGTGAATCAGCTGGCCAGACATTTAACTTTTAACATGTGCAAATGTGCGTTGTGTAAAACATGTGCCAGTGGATGTCTTGGTAGCAGTCAGTCATATTGAGTGTGCAGATTGAAGAGTGTGAGGCACCACAAGGACCACACGCCTTCAAGCTGTTATCAAGAAAACACACAGTGACAAGGGCGCCTCTCTGCATTCCAATTTCTTTCCCAAATATTAACTCATTAATCATAGCAGCTGTCCAAGTTAGATTTTAATTTTGCACCAAAGCCACTTTTTACCCCACTGCCCTTCTCTTCAATATATACCTTGATTGCATTTTAGTATTTTCATCACACTGTGACTTTCCTAGTCCCCCTCACTGATTTTCTGGTCCTTTTCTGTCTTGTCATCCTGCACTGTCTCTAACTTCACTCATTTAGGAACAACGCAGAAAGCATTTTACTTGTAGGTGTTGTGCACTTTATCCATTTAAATGCAAATGTTCCAGCTAGTGCAATATATGCACTCTTTCTGTTTCAATCAAAAGGTGAAAAAGGAAGCTCAGGGATGAAAGTGTAGGGCATGAAGTGAAAACAGGCCTGAGACAGGGCTTCACAGGCCTCAGGAGTACACCAAATGATGCTACCATTTCTCAGCTTGATTTCCGTCGTCTAACTTACTCTCACTCGGTCACTTTTTATGTCGTTTCCCCCTTTTGTCCTATTCTTTCGGTCTGGCTCTTTTTCCCCCCTGTATGTGATAGACATGCTCTCCTAATTTCCGATAGGTTGTGCGAGTGTGGTAGAAGGACGACTGTGAGTGTAATAGATCGCATTCTCGCTGTCTGATCACTGGAAATACACAGGCAATGCCGAGTGAACTTTTCCACTATGACACTTGAGTGTCCTCTGAGACAAGCCTCTTAAAATCACTCGCTCTTGTCACCCGTTTGAGTGCTAGTCTCTCAGAGTAGACAGGGCAAAGAGAGAAAATAAGGGTTTGTGAGATTGGATCAATGAGAGCAAGCCTCTTACCTGTCACTCTCATCCCAGGAAATGCATGTTTGGTTGGTTGTGCCCTATGTGAACAAAAGAGAGAGACATCTATTACCTTGTGTCACTGAACCGCATGAAGAATCCCAAGTCTTATTTAGAGTTCTCGATGCCTCTTATTCTTGTGCAACTATCAGGAAACAATAACTATTTTACATATGAGACCAAATAATACAGTGGTGGTCAGACGTTTACATACACTCATCAAGGGCATGATTTTCATGGCAATATTGGGGTTTTAATGATTTCTTTGAACGGTGAATTTTCTGGGGCAAGATGATTGTGCAGAATACATCACCAGTAGAACAAAAGCAAGAATTTGGTGCAGAAGTTTAAATGCATTTTGTTTTGTTTTCATTTATTCTGTTTTGCAAAATAAACACAGAGCCAAAATCACAGATCACAGGGTCAAAAATATACAAACGGCACACCTAATATTTGGTTAAATGTCTCTTAGAAGCTTTGTCTTGACAAAGCTAGATGCTTTTGGTAGCCATCAGCAAACTTCTGGGAGAATTCTGGTTGTATATTTGACCACTCTTCTTGGCAGAATTGGTTCTGACAGAAGTTTAGTAAAACTTGTTCATTTCTTAGCGTGGACCTGACTTTTAAGATTACCCCAGAAATTTTCAATAGAGTTGAGGTCAGGACTTATTTTAAGTGAGATATTAGCCTGCTTTATCCAGTCCACAACCAGTTGATATGTGTTTTGGATCATTGTCCTGCTGCAACCAAGATAAATACATGACCAATTGTGCCCACGTCACCCTGAGCTGAGAGGAAATTGGTTATAATTAAGGCATTTTGAATGAAAAAAAGAAATCTTTTCATTAAGTCAAATGTAAAAAGAGACATTGCTAAGAACAGTAGGGAGGGTTGCTGCTCAGGCTTACACATATTCAGAAGCAAATATATATTGTTTCTTTGTTTCTCTGTCCTTTTGGGCTACACTTTACTTGTTTTAAAAGAAATTAATGCTCGAGCACATTTTGTATTCATGTTCCTGGCAAGCAGTTGGGCAAAGAAAGCTATTAAAACTAAACAACAAAATGCTTCTTTCTTTACTTTGTACTTGTGCATGAAATTCTTCACCAAACTTTTTAGCTTGGGTTTCTTTTTTCTTTAAATGTTCTACACAAATAACTTAATAAAAATATTATTATTATTATTATTATTATTATTATTATTATTATTATTATTATTATTATTATTATTATTATTATTATTATCAGTAGTAGTATCAGTGGTTGTGGTGCTGGTTGTGTTGTTGTTGATGTACCACCAATAAAGGTTTCAAAAGACAAACCTGTCCAAACATTATTCACTTTCTTTTATTCTGTGTGCATTTCATCTGATTGAGTTCAGAGGTCAGAGAGGCTTACGTTGTAAAGGTGTGAGAATACAATCGCCACTGAGGCAGAGAGAGAAACGGGAGTGGGTTTGATCGTCACAGAGATCACCCTGGAGTTCAACACAGTGCTGTTTCTGTGAGGACAAAGAGAAAAGAAAACGTGAGAGACAGGGGAAAGGAGACAAAGGAGAAGCTGACCTTGAGCGTCAACACCACTGAGCACCACTGTCCAGATTTCAATCAGATTACTACGCCAACTTCATATATGACAACGTGTAACACAACAATCCAAAAAATCCAAACTATCCAAAATATCCAAACTCATACCACATTAATATGTCTGTGAACACACACACACACACACACACACACACACACACACACACACACACACACACACACACACACACACACACACACCTGTACAAGTACATAATCAGTCAGGTTTAATGCTTCTGTCAGCTGGTGTCTCTCTCAGAACCCCACATGATCGTATTCGGGAGGATAAAAAAAAAAAAGAGATAACTAGTAAAAAAAAAAAATCAATGCTCAAGGGCAGGAGGAAGACAGCGCAAAAGAAAAATAATAAAAAAAAAATACTAATACAGATTAATAAAATGCAAAAATCTCAGACCTATTTCTACCTCCCTAGCTATTAACCTTGAAGTACTTTTCCAGTAATTGTGTATTACTTATAAGAAGTGCACTGAATGAATTAATAACCCACAGACTGCAATCAGTTCCTGCTCATTGCGTTTCAGCCTGGATTAGCAGAAGCATGAAAAGACCAAGCAAAGTTGCGTAAATCGAGACGAGAAGGCGGCGTGATGTAGCGTACTAGTGGTTGACGTAGCGTGTCCTTACCTCTGAAGAGACAGGATACTGCCAAGGTTTCGATAGAGGACAATGCCGGTTACAAATGCTGAAGCCTCATCTTCAGCTGCAACACACACACACACACACACCCACACACACACACACACACACACACACGAATGTGACTTAGATGGCAAGGGGGGCAGCAGGTAGAATTGCCACCTCACAGCTCAAGGGACATCTGTTTGATCTTGAGCTCAAATTACTGTATGTGTGGAGATTCACATGCTGGCTATGCCTCTCGCTGAGGTTCTCCAGTTTCCTCCCACCTCCCAAAAGCATGCTGATAGATGGACTGGCTATGTAAAGTTTTCCAATAATTAAGTGTGTACATGGTGCCCTGTGACACCTGGGTGCATTCCCACATTGTACTCAGTGTTCCCGGGATAAGCTATAGATCCACTTTGACCCAGACCAAGATAAATCAGTTATTCATCCTGAAGGAATGTAACACATGATAATAAATAAAAGCAACATATTACTCTAATTGCTCCATTTAGACTTGTTGTAGTTTCTTTAAGAAGGAGAATTCATGTCACACAGTCTATACACACAAGTAACATGCACACAACATAAGTGCGCGCATATACACACACACACACACACACACATGCACACACAGGCTTGTCAGACACAGTGACTACTAATTCACACAAGCCCACTTTCACACTGGCTGAAATGATGGCATATATATTAGCATATTAGGTCTGAAATGTCAAAGCTGTGTCAAAGTTCTGCTGAAAAAGCAGACAGATGAAGCGTGGGAAAACACGTGCCACAGTGCAGACACGCTTCACAGCTGGAAAGGAAGAAGTAGAACTGGACAGAGCCCAAGGCTTGAATACATGCAAACACAAACGCGCACACACACACACAGTGTGTGGCTGCCAGATACAGAGAGAGAGGGAGTTAGGGGAGAGGGAGAGAAAGACTGGCAGCCAGGCACTGTGTACACAGACTACACCTCTGGGGCCGCAGCTGAGCCTGCATGGGTATGGAGGGGCGGAGAGTCGAAAGAGGCTGAGCTCCCTTCTTCCGATCCCTGGGGGACAGTTTTATTCCTGTCTGCCTCTACTCACTCTATCTGTCAGTACAAAACAGCTACAGCCGCTATGGGAGCAAAAGTAGAATGATGGAGAAAATACCCTCTGGAGTTTTTCTCTGAGCGCTCAAAGATTTCAAAGTTTATTTCATATAAGCACCACTCTCAGCATGCCCCAAACTTGACTTGTTATCAATCTGCTGTGAGTGTCATGGAAATGGAGCCCCCAGTGGGAGTGGAAATTAGGCCTAATTGCTCTTGATTGGCTCCTGTTGACTCCTGATTAAGCAGCAACTGCCCTATTAGCATAGTCACAGGGGAGGGAACTTCTATAATGATGTGTATGTTTGGACAAACAGATTTCAGCCCACTGCTCGTCCTAAAGAAAAGTAAAAAAAAAAAAAAAAAAAGTTTTACCTTTCTCTGTATAAGACTATGGATAATGCATGTGGACACTAGTAAGCACTTGTATTGCATTGGGACGTACATGTATGTATTCGGTCTATATGTTTATTGGGGTTATTATTTGCAAAGTCTTGGATCATTTATACACATGCATTTTTTTTCCCTGGGCTGTTTTCCACAAGTTCTGTTTTCAAGCCTGGGAGAAGACCAAATAACCAATCCCTAGCGCTCTTGATAACGTCTTGTTAACGTCTGGGGCCTACTAGCGACAAACTGTAGATAACTTCCACCAAACTGTCAGGTGTAGAAGCTCTCTCTATCTCTATGGTGCATACCAAAAATTGTAAATGGATTACTTCCTGTTTCAAGTTTCATGATAGCAGATAAAGGGTCGGTATGGCCAGAGAAAGAGATGGGATGCTTTATTCATATGTAAAACCAGACTTCGATAGGAATGGAGCACTGTAATTAGTTCAGCTTTGTGGTGTTAACGCTTCTAGTGAGAGCGTTTTCATACAAGAATGGCTCTGCATCAGCAAATGTTCCTGCACCACAATATTCCATGCATCCCAAAATTGCTGTCCTTCCCTGCTTGAGAATTTGCACCGAAGGAAAATAACACAAACAGTGCAAATGGATGTATCTTGTGTCTGCCACTGTGCAAACCTGCACACAGCCAGGTGTGGAATGGCATAATCAATCTACAGCTCAGAAGAAATTCTTTAATGTCAAAGCAAACCTGTGATTTTGAGCGCCTCTCCACAATATCGTTCCGGGGAGCTGACTGAAGTATGCAGCTCAAGTGCAAAAACGCTCTCAAGCATAAACTTAAAGTAGTAGCCATGTAAACATAATCTTGTATCTTGTGTGTTTTATATAAAATATGTTCAAATATGTTCTCACCTGGGTTACCGGAGGAGACAATGCTCTTTGAGATGTTGACCTTGTCCTCAGAGTTGCGAGCCCAGTCCTCCGTTCCCATCCAGCCTTTTTTTGGAAAGCTGATATCAGTGTCGCCTGCAACAGGTCGCTTGTGAAGACTCAACACTGTGGGAAGACACACAGGCAGCCATTAGAACTAAAATAAACAGGCACAGGGCTTCAGCAAACCTGTCCTCACGCAGTCTACAGAGATAATTCCTAAGGCTTATTAGCTCAACAGATACATTTTAAAATGTTTATTTACTGTCTGTGCTTGCGTGCATGTGATTAGACGTGGGAGTAAGAAACCATTTGCTCAGGGACAGATGACAGCTCCATAGCTGGACATGCATTTCTGACAGGCGACGGTAAAAAAACCACTCTCGGCCCACACTCCCCCCACCTGCTTCTCTCCAATCTGCCATTTTTGGTCCCCCTGAGTGTCCTAGTGAGGAACAGCTCATCTCCTGCCTGTCTATGCCAGTTTCTGTGTGTGAGTAAAGCACATCTCCCATGTGGGCCCTGTGCTGTGGAATTGTGGGTGGATCACAGTGGGATACGAATGCCCCGTGAATGCCCAGAGCTACAGGATCTGGGTAAATGTACATACACCTGCTTTTCCCAGAAGAAGCGTAAACATCTCAGGGGGTTGTTTCCTTCACAGTGAGGCTTTTCTGAAGCAGCGTTCATGGCATTTCCAACTCCAGAAAATAATGTGCCAAAAATATCAACTCAGTCCCAACAGGTATCGAAATGCATATTTTGTATATAAATAATCGCATTTGAATGCTCACAGTAAGGTGACACCTTTTCAAAAGAGCACAGTTAAAGCATAATATGACTAACCAAGGTTGTCTGTGACTTCATAGTTATCTTGAAAGTCCTTCATTCGGAGGCTGATGACGTCAACAAAATCCTCCACCAGACGAAAGAGCTCCTTGATGTTAGGACCTATCTGAAAGATCAAGATGCCAAGAAAAGGATGAACCAATCCAAGACTTTAACATGGAAGGGATGTTCGAGAAAAATAGACAACTTTGGAGGAATGTTTGAGGACAAGTCATGACAGGATTGTTAATATAAATTCAGAAAATTAGTTCAAAATACACTTATATATATTTGATTAATCAAATGCTTGCCCTTATTAATTATAAAATTCATTAGGTTTATATAGTCCATATCGATGCATCAATGTGTTTCTGTCGCTTGCTTTTCTAAACATATGAATGTGATCTCAGTGTATAGCTGATTAGTGATGGCAATGCAGACTGGATGTTTAAGGGCTGATAGAAGAGAGAGGAAGCTCATCTCTCTGTACTGCTCCTACAGTTGGTACTCCTCTTCCAGACCCACTGAGTCATACCTGCTGCACTCCCATTTCTCTCTCTCTCTCTCGCTCTCTCTCGCTCTGTCCCTGACATTTACAAATGTGTACCAGAACAAAAGTTTAATAACTGATAAGACCACCTTCAGAAACTAAAAGTAATAATGCATTAGTCATATAGTCCTTTTCATAAAGACCATTCTTTCATGGTAAAAATCCAAGTCAGAAAAATCTTTATACAAAAACCACGGAAATCAACCACGGTTACATTGAATGCACACTTCTACGTAATGACTAGCATGTGTAGATGGGATAAAGCAAATCAGGTAAAAAAAAAAAAAAATCACAGTTTTAAAACAAAGCTTCTGATTCCAAGCAAGTTGGAATTTAACCAGCATAAATAATGGGTTACATTTATGCTATGCTATCTGCTTTGGTATTGTATTTCTAAACCAAAATGGCATGGATTTGGTATTAGTTTTAATTTGTCTGAAGAGCATCATACTTTGGAGGAATGGGAGACATCTAGAGAGCAATGAAAGACCAAAACAACTTTCAACTTTTCAACCAGTGGGTTTGGGGGACCAGAAGGTTAGCTTCATACAATATTAATGAGGTTGCTAAATGAATCTATTTTATTTGTAAATTTCCAAAATATGGCTGTAATCTAGACAAGTTAGACAAAGTGTCCTGATAAGAAAATAACAAATATGGAAGAGAAATCACTGCTCTGCATTTTGTCCTGGTCCTTTCACCTCTGTCATTACTTTCTTATTACTAGGGTGACCAAATTTTGGTCATCAAGAAAGAGGACACTGGGGGGCAGGATAGCGGCATGGGGCGGACAGACACCTGCAAAATGAATGGCAATTGTAGAAAGCAAAAGCCGAATCATAAACATTTTTGGCGATTTAAAAATCGGATTTTTTTTTTCTTCAAAAAGTGGACGTGTGTGTGTGTGTGTGGGGGGGGGGTGTATGGTCACCCTACTTATATCAAGACTCTTCCTTGTGTGTGTTAGTTTGAAATTAAACACCTTGGAAAAAATGGCAAATGAATCATGAATCATGTGTTTATTCCTGGCTAAAAAGGTAGGAGGCAGAACTCACCAGCTGTGCTTCTTCCCATCTCTCTCGGTTTTCTTCCTTCAGCAGGTTACTCACTGACTGAACAAAGTTCTGTAGATCAAGCAAGCGCACAATAAAGTTTCATATAGTGTATGAGTATAGAACAGTTCTTGGTTATGACTTTCACTCTCTTTCTCTGAAATATTGTGCTTCACTAACCCTCATGTCAGCACTGCTGGGGCTGTAGTAGGACCTCCTAAATATCTCTGTCATGTTCTTCAGGATGTCAATTATAGCCAGCAGGTCTCCACTGTAACTGGTCCCCTTACTGGAAGTCACTCTCAGTTGGTTCATGACCTCTGAAACGCCATCTCCCACAAGCCCCCTCTGTGCCTTTGACAGGTGGTCCCGGGTCTAAAGAAATGGTTATCATTTTCTAGTTTCACCATAACGTAAACTATGTTTTGGTCAGTGCGCTGCCATCGGAGTGCTCACCAATGTTTGGATGCTGCGGTAGTCGTTAGAGATGCACTTCATATAAGAGGGGTTTTCCCAGTAGGCAATTCCCTCTTCATCCAGAGAGCAGCGGCGAAATATGGTGCCTGAAGCAGTAACACACAGTGGCTATAAATGCAACCATTTTGTTAAAACCATATGCTCTCATGCACAAATGTGTATAAACAGAGGCAACATCTTTGGATTTCTTTCACTATCTTGTGAAGGAACTGTGCACGAAAAAAAAGGTAAAAAGACAAAGAGCAGACCTTCCCCTAAACCTAAGCCTACCTTTGATATCCTTTTATACAACCTGAGTTACGTGAATAGTTTTGAATTTCCACGTGTGAGGCAATGCTGGTTCTTCAGAACGTTTTCAACAATACTTCTCTTATTTGGTAAGCAAAGTAGAAAAACCTTCCCCTAACAGACATTATTTACAGCATTAGTTAATGTTAACAAGCCATTTATTAAACCCCTCTAATTGGTTATGAGATTTTAGTTAAGTTTTTGTGCAAAGTGCAAAGCTTTTACAGTACCGTAATCCTAGTGAATTCACAGATTTGATGCACACATTATAAGACTTTATCATTTATGTAGCAACAGCTCATTCGGAGAGACTTATATGGCAGATGCTTCACGTGATCTAATACTAGTAACTTTTTAAAAAGTGTTATGTCACAAAGACAAAATATCTCAGATGGTGATGCTATCTTTTCGAAGAAACTTATTTAACATTTATGGAAGGAGTCAACAGTGTCAGCAATTTGTAACAAACACTAAGTTTTCAGGAGAGTGTGCTTTCTGATTTTGAGTAACATGGTAAACTGCATTTTCTTTCTTATAAACTTCCAGCGAGACTTCAAATTTGGTCTCTTACCAGCAGCATTTGGTGGGCAACGTACAGCTGCTGTATCTCCAGCAGGAGTTCTTTTCCACACCACATCGGAGAAGTTCTCCTCATCACAAATCTCATGGGGTTCTGTGTTACATAAAAAGTTACATTTTATTAAAAAAAATATATATAGTGTACATGTAAAATATTGACTGACATTATTGCATTGCACCTGGGCATCTCTTCTCGTTGCAACGCTGTATTTCCACGCGGTCACCGGGGCATGGCTCCCCAGCAAAGAAGGGTCCATAACACACTCTCTGTCTCTGCTGGCTACCCCTACCACAAGTCTTGGTACAGCTCGACCAGGAACTCCACTGCTGCCACTGCCCATCCACGGGGCACTCCCTCAGGAAGCAGTCACGCGCCTGCAGCCACTCACCCTGACATTCGGAGCCACCATATGACGGGCCATTACACTCGCGTGTGCGCTGCATAGTCCCATTTGAGCATGAAACTGAGCAAGAGCTCCAACTGGACCACTCATTCCATACACCATCCACTGGGAGGAGAAAGACAGAATTGGGGAAAATACAGAGGAAAGGAGAGAGAGAGAGAGAGAGAGAGAGAGATGAGGGTGCATTTTGTAGTCCATTCTAGAGTGGTTTTAAAGCTCCCTTAGTCACCATCTCCGTGAATGAGGCTGACAAAGCCGCCTTTCAATATCCCCCTCCTACACTGCCTCTCATCTGCCTTTAATTGTGATACTTGATGGAAGTCATTAAAGCTAAATGAGGCGCTCTTTATTTAAAGATCTTCACCTGGGCAGACAGCGATGTTGCAGAATTTGGTCTGTTTCTCCGGGCCCACGCACTCATCACCTCCAAACTGCGGTGGCTTACAAGTGCGTGTGCGGTCCCTATATCCACGGCCACAGGTAGAAGAACACAGGCTCCATGGAGACCACTCATCCCACGCACCGTGCACTGCAATCAGAGCGGCTAGGGGATGATTTATAGAGAGAAAAACACCGGTCCACACACAAAAGCACATCGGCACAAACACAAAACTCTATCACCTTAAAAAAAAAAAAGAACTGAATGTGCATACAAATAAAAAATTAACGTCACTGCACATCTATTTTGTTAAAACTCTGAAGCATGCAAACCGCCACATATGATGCAATCTGAGGTCTTGAATGTTTTAGTAATATGAGGCATGACTGTGTGTGTATGTTGGAAGCTGTTTTGTGTACTTCATATGTGGGTGGCTGTTCGAGGATCACTTTGCATATTTATGTATATCCCAGAGGTGCTAAGATGTGGGTATGCTCTGATGTGCACTTCTTTTAAAAAGCTGGAGACAGAGTGAAGGAGTAGAGAGGAGGAGAGGGAGAAAGAGGAGGGTATGAACACACCGACCATCATGCCATGGGAAAGAGTTGGCACTGTTGGTACATGTCATGCTATGTTCTACTTAAACCTGTTACAATCTTGCCGAGCAATGGAGCTCTGGGAGAGGGGACCTCAGCTGGACAATTGGTTTGTGGGAGCTTCAGGAAGAGAGAGGCAGATGGTATTGGAGAGGGCGGGACGGGATTTTCTTACCTGGGCACACGGCGGTGTTGTTGCAGGGTCTCTGCTCACGCAGTGGCCCGCTGCACTGTGTGCTGTACGAAGCTGAAACACAGAAGCGTGTGCGACTCTGCCAGCCTTCGCCACACGTAGCTGAGCATACACTCCATGGGGACCACTCCTCACCCACAGGAGCGTCTACTGGGGCAGGTTGGGGGTACAGGAAAGGGAGTAGGGGGCAGGAAGAGGCAGGTTCATAAAGGGCAGGAAGAAAGGGCTGAAAAGAATTCAGGAATTCAACATGCAGGAAGAGCTTCCTATGCTAACAGCGAGAGGCGTCAACACCACCCTCAGGCCTCTTTACATATCCAGAGCATCCATCTCCGAACAGGGTGAATGCCTCTTTTCAGGATATGTCAAATGATATTTTGAAATGGCTGTTCAGCAGATGATTCAGACACCTGTGATTTGCAGCCAATAGGGAAGCAGCGTGAGTGACAGAGCGGCCTGACAAAGCACAGCTGATGGAGCAGGGAAATCATGGTAATCATGCAAAGGAGAAGACTGTCTTAACTGTTCAACAAAAGATTGGAAGACTAGCATCACCGTCCACTAAGCAGATGTGGGTGGTGTGCTTGAAGAGCAGAAATATGAGCTTTCATGAGAGTTCAGTAGGATGTGTTGAGCTGTCATGACTATCCAGTAAGATGATATGAGCTGTCAGAGCATGGAATCAGGATGTACTAGCTAGGAAGCCTCATTTCTACAAATCTCATTTCTACATCAAATCTAGTGAACCATATTCAGTAGATGAAGTGAGGGGAGAAATAAAAAAAAATAAAAAAATCTGTCTCAAATTATTTAAAAAAAACTGAAATAAAAAAAAAAAATCAAATAAAATAAAGCCACTGAAAGGACATTTTATATTTACAATATTTTTAATAAGTAAAATCATATTTAAAGCAACGCTACCTTGGCTGTCCCGGGCATAATTAAGAACACAAGTAATACATGCAATATACAACATAACCCCATGCAGCCAATTTTATTTCACTGTGACTCAACCTCAAATCTGATGCGTCAAGACTAAACTCAGGACAAAATAAACAATCATGCAAAGACACAAGACAGCATGATTCGACCCAAGCCATGTGTTGCCTTTAATGGTTATGAAGTGGAGTTGTTGGCTCAACAGGCTCTCAGATATTTGAAAAAATATTTTTACATATTGAATCCGTGATTCATAAACAAACTGCTGTCTCACTGTGAACCATGCCAAGACACATCACAGGACACAAACATCCCACTCGTATTCAGACGAGATGAGGCCATAGTTACATGCACATCCAATCTACACCCCTGTGTGTATCTATGTGTGATTAGTGGCCGCAAATAAGTGTGTGTTAATTTGGCTGTGTGTGCATATATGTTTTATGTTATACATGTTGAGTGTGACTTAAGTCACCATTTTCATCACTTATAACCTGACTAGGATTTGTGGCTTGACAGAAAATTGAGCTTTATCCATTTGAAAAATGATGAAATTTTGATCATTTTCATTCATTAATTCGTCTTCTGCCGCTTAATCCTGTACAGGGTTGCCGGGGGAAGCTGGCGCCAATCCCAGCTGACATCGGGCGAGAGGCGGGAACACACCCTGGGCGCGTCGCCAATCCACCGCAGGGCAACACACACAGACAGACAACCATTCACACTAACATTCACACCTACGGGCAATTTAGAGCAGCCAATTAGCCTAATCCCCACTGTGCATGTCTTTGGACTGTGGGAGGA
>JAQMCW010000032.1:19375063-19385292 GCA_030068335.1 Chrysichthys cranchii | reverse complement strand
ACACACACACACACACACACACACACACACACACACACACACACACACACACACACACACACACACACACAAAATTAGCTGGCTATTGCAGTCTTCCTGGAGCAAACCTAATTTTTCCCCTCCTAATTTATATGAATTAAATTGCACTGTCATTTAAAAGTCCCTGTCCAGCAATGATGTCCCCCGTTTCGCGATCCCATTATGATAGCATAAGGATGTGAGAATAGGCCCATAAATACCAGTAGAATGTGACTCTCTGTGTCTTGTGCTCTCATGAATGTTTAATAGCAGACAGTGCCGCCTGTCTGCTCCCACAAGCCCAGACAAATATGTATTAATCTGCATGAATAGAACATGAAGCTGGCCCATGTTCTGGCACAGACAATTTTAATTACTCACAAATCAACTATGTGGGAGGGTAGGAGCTGATATCATAATGCACCCTCAGTGACCAAAGACAAAGAGAGAGAGAGAGAGAGAGAGAGAGAGAGATGTTAAAATAAATGTTTTTGAATATAAGTATAAATTTAAATATTTAAATATAAGCCATAGAAGGCCTACACTTGTGATTTTAGATCCACACATGCTGAGCCATGGTTAATGGCTCCTGGACATAAGTGTGTGTGTGTGTGTGTGTGTGTGTGTGTGTGTGTGTGTGTTTGGGGGGGGTTGGTGACAACAAAACTTTGCAATATTAGTAGCTTTACAACTGGCAAGAATATTTTGCCACATTACATAGATGATTGTTGTACTCTGACCCTTCAGGAAAAGTGGCCTATGGCTGTTAAACATGACAAGCAGCATCAATATCTATTTATTTGTGCAGATTGAGGGATTAAAGGCGCACTGTTTGCCTATGATTCAAGAATTGGTTTTGCTGCAAGCAAATTCACCTGTCAAACAACATAATTGATCCCAATCCATAAATGGCCAGCTTTAAATGCACAACAAAACATTTAATCCATACGGCCATTGACGATTATGAACCAAAAATGAACTCTGAAGACTTCCAGCTGCAGCCCGTTTAACCTAATCCATGAGCCGCGCACACACAATCAGATCGCCCCCTCGACTGATCATGTTGTAAGTACACAGAATAAACAACAAGCTAGGACAAGCTTCGGGCCAATCCTTTGTGGATTTTAGGAATCGCTTAAAGGGCTGTCACATCTTCACAGGGGATGCTAATGAAGGAAAACCTGAGTGAAATAACCTTCAGCTTCCCTTCAAAATGATTTCAAGCTTATTTAAAACAAATGGGTCTTATGAAAAGCAAGAGAGATTTGGCTAATATGGCCGGGGTGAGGAGGGAAAGGCTTTCTGTCAAATGAAACCTCTCAGGAGAAATGAGAAGGAAAAAAAAAAAAACAAACTCCATTTGGAGATAAGATTCTCTCCTCCGGTGAAAAATGGTCTGCGAATATGAACTTTTTTTCGGCTCAGTAATCACAAGCTCGGCATGAAAAGGGAAGGAGAATAATGTAATGTTTTCTTTTTCTCACCCCAAGGACATTTTATTATGCCTTCAATAATTCACTGTGCTTCCCTTGCCCAATGGTACCTGCAGTAGATTCAAGCTTTCTGTTGTAGTTTTTATCATCTTTAAACTCACGTTCCCCTGTGTTTTTCTTCTCTTTCTGCTTTTTTTCCATTGTCCATCCTTCTCCTTGTTTATCTGCACCATGTTGCAGGGATCGCGTGGGTCATCCTGCTCATCATTTTGGCACTTGTGTCCTTTTGTGCATACGTGTGTGTCGTCCTGCTCAAATGAGCCTCAAAGTCACCTCTGCTTCCCGTATGGCGTCTGGCAGAGACAGTGCTGAGGATCTGGTTACTTTTTGTTCTATAATCTTCCATATGCTTTCCCATATCACTCTGAAATCATCGGATCATTCCGCTTTAGATGTGCCACAGCTAATCATCTAACAAGATCTAATGCTTTTGCATTTACACACGAGTGTGCGGTGTTGAGGAGTGAGAAGCACAGGGAACAGTAGCAGATTTTCCAACACACGGCTACTGCTGACACCCAGAGGACAGTTTCAGTCTACTGCACACACACACACACACACACACACACACACACACACACACACACACACACACACGAACACACACACACCATTGACTTAGAAAGAATCAGCACATAAGTAGCTGAAAAAGAGAAAGGAGAAGGCGGTGAAGTGGGAGCAAGAAGAGCTATGATGGGAAAAGAAGAGAGGAACAGAATGAATCACAGATGCCTACGCTAGATGACACGCAAAATAAATGCAAAACACAATCTTTTGCATCACATTTTTATACAAGTGATTTTATCCTTTTCTATAAAAATAGACAAGGAAATATCATATAGTTTCATTTATTCCTCTCTCTACAGAAGTAGATAAATAAACCGCATGTAGATTCCTTCAAGTGTTGAGAAGAGTGCGTTATCTCGTTTTCTTTTTTGCTCTCTCTCTCTCTCTCTCTCTTCTCTTTCTCTCCTCTTCAGTGGAAAAAGCTCACAGGTTTAATCCACTGTTTTCTCTGTATGTGTGCCTGCGGTCTCTATCCTGCTTAAAATAAATATTTGAACAGTTGCACCCGCACAATCGCATGCTGTCGATTAATCTCACTTCAGGGGGAGGAAGCAAATCTCAGTGCTACTCCCATGTCTACATGTCTCCTTGCCCTCTGCCTTCCACTGCAAATCTTGTAAACGTGATGGGCACACAATTTTTTTGTACCCCATTTTCACCCAATGTTAATCATAGCCATTTTCCTCCAACTAGCAGGATCTTCCATGCTGCAAAATAAAAGAGAACTTATGGAAGGCAAAGGCTAACATGTACTCCCTCTGAAACACATGAAATTACCACATGTATTTTTCTGTTCATAGATTGTCACAGGCATCTGAAAGCACTTGGACGAGACACAAACTGCCTTCTTCCATATGACTCTCATTCTGCTTGACAACAGAGAGAGAGAGTACTGTCAGCTTTCCCACCCTGAGAGCAGGGCTAATTATGCTCTCTTCAAGTCTTGGACATGGATGGCTGTGAAATTGTCAGGATTGGAAGTTACAGATGAATGTCCAGATGATAGAACAAATGCTTACATTGGGGATACAAGTGAATATAAATGCATTATTTGGAATGAACAGATAGTGTGTTCTAAACGGATGCAAATACAGATACAAATAGAAAGCACTTTTTTTTTTAAAAACTGGGCAAGAATGGTTTATCTAGGTCAAGAATAAAAGTCTCAGGACCGGGATCCTGTGGGATGAAACAAAAAGTCTGCAGTTTTTACTTTCCAGCACAAGCAAGCAAGTGGTTAGATATGAAAAACATATAATCAAACATAAACAGGAATGTGCATTGATCCTTAGTAACTCCCTGGTCACAGTTGCAGTGGTTTAAAATAAGCTACTAGATTGTTTATATTTTAGGAAATGAAAGAAATACTGATAAGAAAATATCATGAGCAGGTACAAATAAAATTACTGTCTAAAGCAGGCGTGTCAAACGCAATCACACAGGGGGCCAAAACTCAAAGCGCACTTTAGGTTACGGGCCGAACGGGATAACCATTTATTGAACAAACTAAAACGAAACGTTTTTTGAACATAAATATGAATCGAAACAGACAGGAGGCAATATTATTCCAAAATAAATAAACTTAAATTTAAAATGACTTCAATGAAAATATCTTCTGTCAAAATTATACAAATTCAAAATATGAACATGCTGCAAAAAAACCCTGAAAATATAAATAAAAACTGTGATTTTAAGTAAAAGTTAAAATAACCACAAATCAAATTTTCCATGCCATTTTTTCAGAACTGGATGCTTGGCATCTTTTCTTGGCATCAAGTTTGTTTATGTTTAGGGTAAGGCAAGACACATGGGTTTACCGGCGACGTCAGTAAACATATACTCAGCCTATCACTGCTTTTGAAAGGCTCTGTTTTAGAATAAACTATTCTCTTGCCCAGTGTTAGGGGCTAGCTGTGACTTGAAATTAGAATTATATACATCAACAGATGCTTGATTGATCTGACGTGATTGGCGCGGGAATGATTGCAGGTAGCCTATCGTTCGATAAGGAAGCTGTTGCGCTGGATTGTGGGATTTCTAGTTTGTGTGTTATCGGCGCTTCATATCGCTGGGCCATTAAAAAAAAAGAGAGAGAGATAAAATGATCTCGCAGGCCGGATATAATTGGGCACCGGGCCGGATGTGTTTCTAGGGTCATTGGGGTTCATATATAATGAAACAAACAAACAAACAAGTAAAAACAAATAATCATAAAGATTCTTTATTAATTAGATATTGGAGCACTAAAGAGATCATGTGTCATTATGTAGCTTCCATGGTTGTACCATTGTGGATCTACCATAATCCCACACTCATCAAAACTATTTCCAGAATGCTTTGCTAAACAAGCCAACAACATAAAATGTTGTGGCAGCAGGGGTGTGGTCAAGTATCAACTGTAGACAAAGAGGAGATGGATCAAACAACAAGTAACATATTTGCATTTGTCCAACAACTCTGAGACATCTCAGTTCCTTACCCAGCTACAGAAGGGAATGGCAAAATGTGTCAAGTGCCCCACGTTTCCAGGGAATGGCAAAATGTGTCCAACATCACTGGTAGAGGCTATACAACAATAAGCGGTGTTTCTGGGGGCAGATGAGCACCTCCTCAAGGACCTCTCATCCTTCTCCTTTTCCTCTTTGCCCGTCCCCATCCCTGCCCCATGGAAATCGGGTCAGTTTCCCTGAAACCAGTCCCCTGAACTGGGTTCCCTCCCCACTACCCCCCTTTCCTTCACCTCTGATGTCTCCCCTAGGGTTGGGAACCACAATCCGAAATGAAAAGAGGGATCCTCCCCCCACCCTTGGCAGGGATTCCCCTAAGAGTCACATGATGAGATCCTGAGGCATGTTTGTGAAGGGAGAGTACATGATGGTCACCAAATCTAGCTTAATGCTCCACTATCCCACCCATATTTTTCAATTATTAAGGATAGGTTGCATTGAGTGATGCAGGACACTCAAACTAAGGAAGAGACGATCCAGTTGTTGGTACCGAAGAGCCATAGGAATCTTCTGTTCCATGTGGCTCATCATAATCCCACGGCTGGGCATCTGGATAAAACACTAAACCATCGTATGGCCTATTTCTACTGACCAGCTAGTACATTGTGACATTCAGTGACTTTCTTAGCAATATTTGCTGTAGTGTGCAGCATGTTACGAATGTTAGCTGGTGAATCCACTTGCTGCCACAAAAGTGCCATTATACCCATCACTCTTAATCGAGGTTCATGTCAAAAGAATTTGCATGGACCTAATCAGGCCATTAGATAGGTGCACACAAGGATATTGCTTTGTGTTAGTCCTGGTGGATTATGCAATGAGATAAGCAGTACCTCTGCACAACATCTCAGCACGTGGTGTTGCGGAGGCACTCTTCTGTGTTATCTCACAAACGAGATCCTGACTGAGCAGGGCACTACATTTATGTCATGGACACTACATGAGCTCTATGAATTTTTAGGGATTAAATCAATTCACACCAGAGTTTACCATCTGCAAACAGATGGCCTGGTAGAGCAGTTTAATGAGATGCTGAAATACGTGATTCTTAAGTTCATTCATGAGGAGGGGTGAAATTAGGATAAGTGACCTGAGCCCCTTCTATTTGCAGTAAAAGAGGTGCCCTAAGCCTCCACAGAGTTTTATCCCATTTGAATGATTGTATTAGTGCAAGCCTCATGTTGTCTTAGATGTAATTAGAGAATAATGTGAGGAGGAACATTCTAACAGTAAAAATGATATTTAATACTTTATGGACCTGGACCCGGACCTGCTAACACAGAAGAATTTGCATGAGACCCAAGAATGACAGTTCAGATTGTATGATGGGGTATGCAGCTATGGGAATCTGTATTGGGAGAAAAAGTACTCATTTACTACCCATGTTGAGCTCAAAATTACTCACATAGATGCAAGGCAAGACATGCTACACATGGTGGGCAAGAGAACTCTGTTGTGAAGTCAGGCGAAGGAACAGAGGTTATGCAATTGAAATATACCACCTCAGTCTCCTGAAAGCATGGAGAGTGGTAGTTCCTGTGACTCTGGAAGCAGTGGTTCCAGGAGGGAGAAGCTGGGACTGGAGGTCAAAGTTAAAGTCAAAATGAACTTTATTATCGTTTAAGGAGTGCACAGTTGAACAAAATCGTGTTTCTCCAGGCTCAATGTGCAAACATAAACATAAAGGCAAGTGCACGTACGACAGAAAAAATGATACATGTAAGCCTATGGACAGGGCGGCATGGTGGCAAGAAGCAAGAACGTCCTGGGTTCAAGCCCCTGTGTGGAGTTCTCCCCGTGTCCACATGGGTTTGTTCCGGGTGCTCCAGTTTCCTCCCACAGTCCAAAGACATGCACATTAGGTGGATTGGCTACCCTAAATTGCCCATAGGTGTGAGTGTGTGTGGCAACAACGGAGTGATATACGTCAGTTGAGGTGTTCCATGGTCGCATCAGGTGATACTATGCCGAGGTGGCTTGTGAAGACAGTGGACCCCGCACGGCGCAGGACTAACGTTAGGATGAGGAAGAAGAAGAAGAACATTATTGAACAGAAATAGCTAGAAAGATATGAGTTCAGAATATATGTGTTCAGACAGTTTGTGTTTGTCCAACAGTCCCAATAGGCAAACATGTTGTGTGTTGATAGAGGGGGTTAAGTAGTCTGGTGGCCTGTGGGAAGAAACACCAGCTGAGTCTGGCAGACTTGCACTGCATACTATGGTAGGATTTGCCAGAGGCCAAAAGGTTGTACAGTCTATGGGCAAGGTGGGTGGGGTCTCTGATTATCTTGGGGGCTCTGCTTAGACAGTGTGGATTTGTATAGATGGGAAGAAGGGAGGTTCTGATGATTTTCTCTGCTATACTCACCTCTCTGTGCAGGGACTTCTGATCCAAGGTGTGTTTGCAGTCATGTCAAGTTATCCAAGATGTGTACCCCCAGGACCTTAATGCTTTTCAATGACACCACAGTGTTGCCATGGATTACTGTATAAGTAGAGTATGTGCAATGAGATTCCTCTTAAAGTCAACTGTGATCTCCTTTGTCTTGTTGACATTCAGTGACAGGTTGTTTTCACAACAGACGAGTTGGTTCACTTCCTTCTTGTAGGCTGTCATCGCTGCTGATGAGACCCACCATTGTTGTGTTATCTGTGAATTTGATGATGTGGTTCGAGTTGTATTTGGCACAATGGTCATGAGTCACCAAGGTGAACAACAGAGAGCACAGAACACAGCCCTGGGGGACCCCAGTGTTCATAGTGATGTTTTTTTCTCTCTAATATATACTGTTTGGGGTCTGTCTTTGAGGAAGTCCAACATCCAGTTGCCCAGGAGGGGATGCCTAGTGGCCTAAGTAAATCCCCTGTTCACACAACCTCTCATGGTTCAAGCAGCACCTCTCAGTATCATATTGAGGCTCCTTCAGGTTTGGCTGTAGACAGCTGCCTATACTGGCTACCTGAACAAGGCTGTGCTCAATAAGGGAGTAACACAGTAGTAGAAGCAGTTTGGTGGTCTTGGTGCCCAGGGCTGATGGATTGGTCTGTGTTTGTGTGGACTTTAGAAAAGTCAATGTGGTGCGTAAATTTGTCACATATCTGATGCCATGCATTGATGAACTTCTTGATCAGTTAGGCACAATTCACTTTTATTCAACACTGGACTTGGCCAAGGGGCAGTCACAGATTGCCTTGACTCTAGTATTTCTGAGAAACTGCTTTTTCCACTCTGTTTGGGTTATGCCAGTTGTCACCCTTTTTCTTTGGGTTGTTTGGAGGCTCAGGAACATTTCAACATCTCATGGACAGATTCGTCAGCCCATATGCATATGCCTCTGCTCACTTAGATGATATAATTATTTACAGTAATGACAGTGGCAGTAGCATTTGCAAAATCTGAGGGCTATCTTAAGATCCTTGAGACAGACAGGACTCACAGCAAACCCAAATACTTCTGCAATTAGACGGGTGTAAGTACAGTATCTGGTGTTGGGCAGGCGAGCCTTTAAATTGATACGACTGCATTGATCATGGCCTGCCAAAGACCCAAGACCAAAAAGAGGTTAAGGCAGTTCCTGGCTTTGGCTGGGTATTATCGGAGGTTTGAGACACATTTTTTTGGATGTCACTAGCCCACTGACTGACCTCATGAAAAAAGGAATGCCAGATCCAGTCCAATGGACGAAGCTGTGTGGGTGGGCTATCTGTCAAGTAACAGCTGCTTTGTGTGAGGCCCACTTTTGCATTCTCCTGACTTTTTTCCTTTATTCTGCATTCTGGCATGTCAGACAGAGAGACTGGGAACATTTTGTCGCAGGTAGTGGAGGGCAAAGAGTGCCCTGTGCTGTACATCAGCCAGAAGCTCTAAGTAGGGGAGATCAAGTACAGCATGATCAAGAAGGAGTGTCTGGTCATCAAGTGGGCGGTCCACACCCTCCAATACTACATTCTGGGGTGCCCTTTTACCCTTTGTTCCAATCATGATCCCACTCCAGTGGCTCCACATGAAGTGTGCACTCAATGTGCTACAAATGTATTTTAGTTCATTTATGAAGCATATGATTGTCTTAATTGGTTATGTTCTTGATCATATTTTTTTACATCACTATAATGGGAAGATCTAAAAAAAAAAAAAATATCTTGCCTTTTCTTCAAAATTGAAAAATGTATTTAGTTCACTTCCTAAGAGAGAGAGAGAGTAGATTATGATGCATTTCAAGAAACACATTAGCACGAGCAGCGATGTTGAATAAAAATGAGAATGAAGTCAAACGGATAAAGAATGTGATGGCAATAAAAACATGCATTTGGTAGAGCGTTCTTTGGTTGCAGCTGTGGGTCAGGCAAGTCGACGTTTCAATTTTGAAGATGGATGCCTTTCCTCAGTAGAAATGAAATGGAAAAAAATCAGCTAAAAATCAAATGCCCCTTTGCTAAAGGGATGGGATGGGACAGGGCAGAGATGATAAAAAATAATGGCGCTTTCTTATTTTCATCACATGAATCGATCTTCATCAGGGAAATACACGGTCATCATCCACTTTTTTTTGTTACTACATACAGTATATACAGTATGTGCTGTGAGAGACAAATATACACACCCACACACTACCTGTCTACATAATAAAAGCAGTATGTGATAAATTACATAATATTTATTTGGTTAGGTATTCTTGATTTTCAGGTCACAATATCAACTGGGCAAACAGTAGTATGTGAAGAGGTGAAATTCACTGCACTGAATCCTTCTGATTTGTTCCACACACTGTCCACAGCCAATCTGACTTGCTCCATTTAATTTCATACTTAACCTCTTCCTAATTCAGGCACCAGTGTGGACAGGTGGAATCTAAATTATTACATAGGCACTAAAGGGACTGAGAACTGAAAGTCTCCAAGTCTGCAAGTCTGTCAAATAATTTCAAAATATTCAAATACACTGTAATTTTATACTATCACAGACAGCATGGACATCATTAATAACGCTACAGCATGCATTCAAATCACATAAACTACAGATGTTTGTTTTTGTTTTTTATTTTAAAAGAAGTTCAGAATTCACAACCCACCAATATCATAATACTTACCTAAATTTTACAGAAAAATTCAAAATTTGTCACAGATTTTTTTTTTTTTTCACATTTGTCCACTCGTGGCTTTGTTAATCAATTGTGTTCTATTCCATGCTAGTCCTTGATTAGTTTATGCATGTATTCCCTATTGTGTCAGTGTATCAGCCCTAAGCCTTGGACAGGGACTATTGTTGCTGTCTATTATACTTTTATTGGTGATGTTCCATGTTTCTCTGGTTTTGGCCCTATTCCCATTTCTTTTTTCTGATTATAAATGATCCCCTTCTAATTTACAATTACAATTCTTAGATTTGCCTACATAAAAGCTTACCAAGTTCATACCAAATTGCTATACTCTACACAACTTGTCCTCATTCAAGATTTTTTTCATCCCTCTACAACTTACAGTGAAGCAACATGCCTTCCTATATAAACAGCAGTGGCGAGCCGTCAGGGCCTTCAAGGCCTAAAGAAATATCTGAATCACAAACTAATGTTAATTATATTTTGTCCATGAACACTTATTAAATAATTCCAAATAGTCTCTTCTTCCTTTCAGCGATTTTCTGA
>JAQMCW010000032.1:19274658-19287423 GCA_030068335.1 Chrysichthys cranchii | reverse complement strand
TGTATTTCTGATTAGTTTAACGTTATCTTCATTGAAACAAACTGTTTTTCTTTCAAAAATAAGGACATTTCGAAGTGACCCCAAACTTTTGAACAATAGTGTAACTGGGTTCTCTTTATCTACTTTGAGGACTTGTGTGAAAATGTGATGATGTTTCAGGTCACAAACTTTCAAGCACCACTGTAACTTCTGTTTGAGATGTGTGCAAATAAGCACCAATTCAAGAAAACCTGCACTTTTCAGAACTGCTTACACTATATATAGAAGAAAATGTCAAAATCTGACCAGGTGAAGACACATGTATAACACCCAAACTACTACATCTTATGCTCGTTTTCAATGCAGATATGTACACATTTTGATGCTGCTATCTTTTCATGCTGTCTGCATATTTTTCTGTTGAACCTCGCTCTCTAATTATGTAATTCTTCATAAAGTTGAGTATGCAACTCCTTATATTCAAGTAATTGTACCTGGAAATCTTGGCATCAACTGATGTGAAAGGGAGA
Organism: Chrysichthys cranchii; assembly: GCA_030068335.1. Lineage (NCBI taxonomy): Eukaryota > Metazoa > Chordata > Actinopteri > Siluriformes > Claroteidae > Chrysichthys > Chrysichthys cranchii. Next base: position 19,286,914 of record JAQMCW010000032.1, on the reverse strand, counting down.
ATCAAAAAGTAAATGTTTAAATTATGTGATAAACTGGAGAAAGCAAAAAGAGAAAGCACGGAGTGGAGACCCGGAGCTGGAGTCATTTCCAGCAAAGAAGAAATTCAAAAGTCAGCCCTCCCCCAAGAAAATCCTATTCTGGTTCATTTCCAAGCACATGGGCAAACAGTGAACAGTGCAAATAACTGTGCATTGCTGCGAAATGAACTTAAACCTGCAATTCGCAGCAAAAGAAGACAAGTGCTTTCCAAAACAGTCTTGCTGCACCATGATGATGCATGTCCTCATATAGCAGCAGGGAAAGTAGAGACAGTGCAACGGCTTGGTTTTAAACATCTTCCACACCCTCTTAACTGCCCGCATCTGGTGCCGAGAGATTATCTCATCTTTGGTCCACTGAAGGAGGAGCTGTGAACGGTTGCAGGTTCACCTCTGATGATGAAGAAAAGGAAGCGGCGCTTACAGCCGAAAAACGTCACAACAAATGCATCGTCTCGCATGGGGACTGTGGAAAAGTGATGTGTTCAATTTCACACAGTTACTTCTATTAAAGCTGTTAAATGTATTTTGCCTTTACTCTTTGATCCTCCCTCATATATTAAAGTAATATGTTTATTAAAGACATGTATGTCACCAAAGAATAATTCAATGAACTATAAAGCCACACTAACCTTGGTGGTAAATCTTTAGGTCAAGAGACTCGAATTACAATATGGGCATAGTAAATACTAATGCGAAGCATTTATTTTAAATTATGTCCCATGTTGAAAATGTTGACAATCAATCCATTCTAGACTTTTGAGAATCAGTGGTATTGCACATATGCTTTAGTATAACTTGCAGCAAAGCAGTCTCAGAGCATCACTATCCCACATTTTTAAGTAGGTGTGGCTTCCCTTTTTGAGATATGTAGCCCTCTGTTTATACCAAACATATTTATGAATAGTTCAAGTTTGGTCTTATCTGAACACAGCACCTGGTCTCAGTTCGCTCTGTTCTTTAAAAGTTGCTTTGTTATGGAAAGCTTTCTGGTTGTTGGCATGAAGGATGGAACAAAATGACTCCAGGATTTGTCTTGCCAGCCTTATCATCTATCTCACTAGACACAGGAACAAGATCCATGTGTTGGCACACCTTCAGCTATGCCAGTGGCTGCATAATGTGCATGAATCTTTCAAATTATTGTACTTTAAATCATTGTTGTGTTTATTGGTTATACACATTATTTGATTTGCGAAGCGCAGCAGTGGTTTGCCTGGTTTGCTCTTTGTTGTTCTCACAGATTTACTCTTTATGCCATGGTTCCCATTGCTATAAGCACCATGTGGTATTGTTTTGGTATCTTTTATTGTCTTATCTGCAGCCCAAATTTGAGTTTGCCCAAATATGTATTGTGTTGATAGCCTACAATTGTAATTATCCTTGTAATTATCCTTGTCATATTTAGTACATCAGGTCATCTAGGTTCTAATCCTGCTAGCAAATTGTAATGGGCACATATGTACACATTTTCAAGAGATTTCAAAAGAGTGCATTTATAAATGGCATATCGAAAATCTTTGCATTTGGAAGTTTAAAGGCATTCATGTCATGATGCTGTCAAATGTACTAAATGCTTCTACTGGGTGTAGAGAAAACATAAACATATTACAAAAAAAAAGGATAGACTCCCGCCAAAAGCAATCAGGCATCTTTCTTTTTCCTTCAATAAATGTGTGATAAGCTGTCAGCACCCATGCTACACTCACAACATAATAAGTAAGATAGAATTGGAAATCCATCTGACCAGAGTTCAAGATAATTTTTCTTGATAACACTTTTATTAAGTTTCAACAACAAGTTGATATAGTGACCCTGTACCCGAAATCACTACATCATTAAGCATCATTACTTGATTGCAATAAGTTGCTTGGAAAGGTGTGGAACTGGACAGTATTGTGGAGCTGGCTACAGGGAGGAGTGAGACCTGGATTCAATTTGTGTGGTCTGTTGGATGAGCGAACTCCAGATAACAAGCCTGGCTGTTTGGAAGTGTAGGATTAATGGGTGGTCAGGACTCTAAAAATTTAACTAACCTGGGCCCATCCAGATAGAGGATGAGGTCTGAAACAAGTGTGTGACAGTGCTTTGGCAGGATGTGCTGCTTCACTAAGACCCTGCTGGCAAAGAGCTCTTGCGACTAGGCAGTGCTGATTCAAGTCTATGAGACTGTTTATGCTGATGAGAGAAAATCACAGAATGGTTGTCAGGCAAAGGCCCAAGCAAGATGATTGGCTGTAAGCCAAAGTAATCAATTACCTGAGAAAGTAATTAAGGTTATTTACACCTTTACCTGTTCTGCTTTCTATGAAAGTGAGTTATTGTTTTTATTTTTTTGATCAAATTACTGTCTCTTTGAACATAACTTAAGTTCACAGTGGATTTACAGATATTTAAACACCCCGCAAAGTAATTGCAGAATCATCCTAAATACTCCATATTTTGCCAAGAAATCTATGTATTTTTGTATTTTGATCAGATTATCTCAAATAATTAAATAAAATGTATAGTTAATTTACACAGGACTTGCATGCTCTCTCTCTCTCCACACAAATACACGCACACTAATATACCGGTGTGTATGTATAATATGTATATATATATATATATGATAGATAGATAGATAGATAGATAGATAGATAGATGTATACTTTAATGTAGAATCTTAATCAAGGAGGACAAAAAATTACAATCTATTTAAGATGGATAAACATAGTGCACATTGTAACGGAGTAATAGCTCAAGCTTGTATAAAGGGCTTACTTTGGTGTGTCATCATCCGGTAAGTGTCAAGAAGCTGGTTTGCAATCATCTTATTTAGTAATCATGTCACATTATGCACCAGATTGGAGCCACACACATACAAATCAGTTCTTTGTGAAATTTGTTCCCTCTGAGATATTCAGCTAGACTTCGTGTCCTAAGAGCATCATTATATGCAACACCTTACCAAGACATTTTATATTTAGGGTCACTACAAATCTCCAAAGCATATATTTAAAATAATATATCCAGGATCCAGAATTCCCACAAGATACTAGAAAGCAACAGCAAAGAGCAATGAGCACAAAGCCTCATAGTGGCCCTTATTCTTTAAAATCACATGGAAATGAGACTAGTGTTGATCTCCAGACTCTGGTGTTTATTGCGTGCTTCAAGAATCTTCAGAGCAATTTTTCACCAATAGAAGTATACCTTCAGAAAGTTTTACTGGCACACTCTAAAATTGGAGATGCCAACTTATGAACAGAGAAGGGTTAAAGGGAGAAGAAGAGATAAGAGAGAAGCAGGCCAGACAGAATGTCACATCTGACCTGAAACTTTAGCACATGATCATGAAGTCAGAAGAACATAAATAAAGCTAGTACCGTAATTTCCGGACTACAGAGCGCATCAGAATATACGCAGCACCCACTAAATTTTAAAAGAAAAAAATATTTTTTACATATATTAGCCGCACCAGACTATAAGCCGCAGATATATACGTTGTGAAATGAGATATTTACACAAGAAAGTTTTTATAAATGTTTATTTACATACCTTAATGTGTATGTCATGCTTCTTGCGTCAAGCGCCAAAAACTACCGGTAAGGTCTTCTTCTGTGCATTGATCTGTTGCGTCTTTCACATTTTAGTGCCCCCTAATGGCAGTTAGCAAAGAAAAATCTATAGATAAGCCCCATTGGTGTATAAACCGCAGGGTTCAAAGCATAGGGAAAAAGTAGCGGCTTATAGTCCGGAAATTACAGTAATTAAGCATTTGTATTTCCTTTACTGCCCCCTCTGATTGCCTAAACCCAAACCAAATCTAGGTAGGGTGATGGGCAGTCACACTACTCATCATCAAAAAGCTATCTAGACAGAATTCTAGATGGACAAACCTTTTACCAGACCATGCTGAAAATTTTTTTTTCTTTTAAGAACAAATCTGAAACTTCCAGCCCATCCTAAGTTTAAATAGCAAGCATAAAGTAATGATCAGAACAATGATGTAAATAATAACCAAAGCAAACTCAACAACACAGTGTCAAAAAGATCCCGTGTATGCTTTTAGTCATCCTTAACCCTAGATATGTTTGCTTCAGTTAATGATGATGTTGGTGCAACACTCAGGGCCTATTAGTGAATGTTCTGCCTCAATTGTACTGTGGTGTCTCATTTGGTGAAAAAAAAATTTCAAGACCATATGGCATCAGCAGGCAAGAAGTGATTATATAAAAAAAAAAAATTAAAAGTTAAGATGATAATGATGCTATTGCTATCCCAAAATGAATTGCAATTTAAACTCAAATGATCAATCAGCTGAAAGCTGTAGAAATCAAATACTGGAAATTATTTTACTAGTTTATTATTAACATCATATTAGAGCAATCCATAATTATGTATGTATACATCTAATTCTTAGATAAAAACGCCCACTAAAAGCAGACCACAGTTATCTAAAATCAGAAGAAAGAAGTAAAGTTTGTTCATTCATTCCTTTTCAGTAACTGCTTTATCCTGGTCAGGGTTGCAGGGGATCCAGAGCCAATCCTGTTAACTTTGGGTACAAGGAGAGAGACTTCACCAAGGATGGGATACCAGTGCATCACAGTGCACCATTTACATACACATTCATACAAGCAATCTAGCATGGCCAATCCACCTGCATGTTTCCGAACAATGAGAGCTAGCTGGCAAAGCTCACACAGCCAGAGAGCTGTATAAACATACTCGATCATGAGGACAACATGTGAAACACTCAGCTAAGCTCAGGACCCTGGAGCTGGAGGTGGCAATGCTACCCGCTGCACCACTGTGCTGCTAAAAAAAAAAGATAAATGAAAAAGTTTCTCATTGGTTATAGACATGATTTTAGGAATGGCAAACATTTCAAAGATTTATCGAGGCAACCAGAAACGGAATATTATGTAAAATAAATGAGCCGTCCGTGAAGCTCCCATGAATGACATTAAACATCTCAACCTTTCCTCCGCCTAACAACATTCAAAACTCCTCATTTTTATTTATAGCTGCAATATTCTCAACGCATTCACCTTGACCTGTAACATGTACTGGCATATCCATATGGTGTGATTGTACTCAGCTCTCCTTTTCCCCTATGTTAGTTTGGAGACACTCATTGATTGTATCAGATTGGTTGCGTAATTGATTGTAACTGGTTATTAACCTCGGAGAACTTTGTGGCCAGCACAGCGCTGCGTGAGAACAGGCCTTAATCATTCACAAATGGCAGCCACTAATGAAATTAGTTCTGCACTACAACATTATTTGTTGGAGAAAGCATTGACAAGGGCATTCAATGGTGAAGTTTACTTTCCTGGGAAATTATTTTTCACTGACCATTCTTGTTATTACTTCAATGAATTTAGGATAATAAAATATTCAATACTGTAATTAGTTTAGTCATTATGATATTTCATGCAGCATAGCTAGTGTGATTCGATCAGTCTTAAATAAGAATGAGTGAACTTTTCAGTGCTTTAGAACCCAGGAAAAGGTTTGCTAAACAGTCTACCTTAGAATGTTTGGGAGATATTGAAGATTTGTCAGAAATATATGCTTGGTATGACAGTTAAAATGTGTCAATAGTTGGACTGCGAGAACATGTAAACTAATTTTCTTTGTCAGGTGTTCACTTGGTTACCTTGTCAAATGAATTAGGTGACAGGATCAAAATTCCTGGTGTCATGTCGGGCGTAGTTGAGTATTTTTTTCTCCAACATATTGGCACTGTTAAGACTACTGGGCAAAAAGAATGTGTAACAAGTTCAATCAAGATATCTTTAATCAAGATACATATATTAGTGTATGCTTTTGTATTTAAAAATATAATTGGGATTGTTATATATCAAATAAACACCTATGGAGCTCAGATGATGCAAGAGTATAATCCAGATTGTGCAAGTATCTCATCATGCAGGTGAAGCTCGTGAGTTATCGTCTGTGGTCTTAGGCTTCACCTACATGTATACAGATTTTTTTTTTGCGGTCTTAGGTCCCATGTACAGGTATACAGATATATATTTTTTTTAAATAGTTTTTACCCATACATTTTTACCAATTTTTTTGGTTATTCGCCAGTTTGGTCATCTGTCAACTGGCAGCTCTCCTCTCTCATGAAACAGCTACCAACCGGGGAGGTTAAAGAATAACATGTACTCCCTCAGAGTGAGATGAAGCCAGCCGACTGCATGTTTTCAAACTGCTGCTCATGGAACATCACAGGGCAGCATGAAACACATGAAGGACAGAGTTGTTCCACATACATGAGCTCATAGATCCCAACTATTGGCCAGTTTTGCTCTAAGTAACAGTGAAGGTTATGCCAAGACAATACTGCTACCTTGGCTAGCAGACACTGGATTTAAACTTGCGATCTCCAGATTATAGGGTGAATGCCAGTGGTACCAGACCCATCCATGGCTGTGGGTCAGGAAAGCAAAATTGGCCTGAGTGGGAAGGGTGCCTTACTCTCTCACTGTTGTCACTCAGACTGACACTAGGCAGTCGTGGATGTCTGTGAGTCCATGCATGTACATATGGCAGATATCACTTTCCTCCAGATGTGTTACACTGCCCTGTGGTTCTGCTTCTCTGTGGATGTTGGCTTCACATGTCTTGGATGACGCATGTGTTTGCCCTACTTTCCCTGATTGGTAGTTGTCATGTGATTGGGCAGAGTTATCCACTTAGTGTGGGAACTGGAGAGTAGGTAGAAATGCAATAAAAACATAAAAAAAAACAACAACACAAAACAGCATTCCTGTTTACCTAAAAATATTTAAACAATTTCCACATGTACTCCCCAACCTGGTGACAGGGTATCATAAACTTTATCATAAACCTTAGGGCATGTGTATTGAGGAAGTTAATGAAAGCAAAATGGGGAAAAGCCCCAACATGGCCAAAAATCTAGAACTACTTGATCATGTTATTCGACTCTATTAACAGTTTGGTGTTCCCCTGAGCAGGACAGCATGTATCATATTCTGGCACCTTCGCACAAGGGTGTAATAATAAAACAAAACTCAAATAAAATTTTTATCAAATAAAAAAAATTATAGATCAGGTCATCAGTCATGAAAAACAGGGTTCTAGACATTTATAACACATGTAAAAACCCAGTTTAGATTCCGCAGGGTGACATTGTGATGCCATTATTTTCAAAAACGTGTTCCCGTCCACATGAAATCATTGAAATAATGTTTTAACGGTTCCTTTGACTGTGTTTTCAAAGAGCAAAATGCTGTTTTCATGTTGACAGGAGGCCAGCACTCAGAGAAGAAAAATCAATGCTTTCAAAAATACAGTATGTGTACATATGAATGGGCTTATTGTAACCAAAGAAATTCTGGCAGTGTCATACATTTTTTTTCCAAAACCTCAGCATGTGAACATTGCTATGATCAACATCTAAAAAGCGGAATGCCATCACCTTATTGCATCATAGGTGTGTCGTGAGAGATTCTTAATTATATAATCTGACTTGCAGCATATCTGATATTACACAGTCACAGAATTTGTGAAAGATGTTATTAGCGTCACCTCAAACAGTGTTGACATTTAATAAACTTATAAGACTGCTGTTATCACACAGCATGAAGCAGCAGTTAGGGATTATTTTAGATCTTTCATCTAAACTGCTTGAGGCAGGGGTACTGCATTTGTGTAATTCACGTGTAGAAACACAATTATAGTCATTTCAGGAACTTTACCACAAATAAAGTGATGTAATTCTGATCACTTATGACAACAGTAAGGAGAACTGCAGCAGTGAGTACCCAGTAACAGTGATCATGTCTGTGCACAGCAAAACAATTAACTGTGAGGATTTTGCAATTCTGTAAGCTGTGTTATAAGACATGGCTATGGCATGATGGAGTCCCAAAATTAATGGCTTACCAAAAAAAAAAAAGAAGACTGTATACCAGAATATATTTAAATTCCAAGATTTCTGCCCTTTCGCTGTCCTCATTACCGGTGGTGTTTCTATAATTGGTTTAGAGGACGCTGCAGTGCTATTTGAGGAAACATTGTTTCTTTGGAGAACTTCCTATAAAGACTATTTTTTGGGTTTCCATACCATGCTAAAATGCATGAGATTAAAGGAATTTGTCATATTGCAACCTAGTTTAGTACAACTACATACGGTGGGAGTGATTTATGCAGTTTACATGAGTATCTAGCTATAATATAGCACTGAAATTCTAACAAAACAGCATGCTTCAGTAGCTGTGGTCTGTGATCTATTTACAGACTAACTAGTGAATCAGCCCCTACAGGGTTTAATTCAATATTTGTCCTGTAGATGCAGATCAGCTCTGTGGGAATTAAAGACTGGTCATTTACCTTGTCATGCTTAGTGTATAAATGGAGTAGTGTATAACCATGTGTGAGGTATTTACCCTGGAGTTTTAACTAAAATGTACACTCCATCTGGCTCCATCTATGACATCAGCACTGAAGAGCTCTACCCGGATGGGATTATATGTGCAGGGGATCCAGGGGTAATTTCCTATTTAAGCAGGTACCGCTCTGTGACTTTATTTCCATCCAGATTGGCCATGTCAATGTTTTTCTCAGACCTCCTCAGAGGAAAATTAGGTCGAAATTGAGGCTGAATTACTAGCTGTTTTTTTTTTTTTTTTTTAACCAAACTAGACCTGACTGGATACACGTTTGTGATTTTCTTTGCAGATTTGTCCTTGCATTGAAAAATTCACTGCTTCTAGTATAACACTGAGGAGCCATGTAAAAAATTATTTGCCAACGTTCCCCTGATCAAAACAATCCGATCTGAATAGGGTTAAGGACTCCTTCCTTGGCTTTTTAGATGGAACTTGTGGTTTCAGAGTGTTAATGATTTCAAATTGCATCAACATTATGACAGTTCCTTCCAACTTCCAAAAGACCCCCTGTACGTGGACTGGCTATGCTAAATTGCCCTGGGATGAATAAGTGAGTTTATAGTGTCTCATTTAGGATGGGCGTCTCATCCAAATTGTGCCAGTGCACCCAATTTAGGCTCTGTATTCATTCACCATGACCAGGATAAAGCTGTTACAGAAGAATGAATAGCTAAATGAACTAATGAATGAATGCATTTAAGTACAACGCAAACCTTAGATCTTCTAGTGATTTCAACCAAATTAGTGTCCACATTAGGAAATAAAAACCTGATAGCTTAGTGCATTGGGGTGCTCAAATATTCGGCCAATAAAAACATAAAAAATAAATAGTCAGCCGTATGGGAGAAAAAATATGTCTCCTATCCTGAGTCTGGAACATGTAAGGAATAACACACTCCAATCCATGCAGTTATATGAAAATAATTCATGCAGTGGTAGCTTCGCGTCATGCCATTACTACCCTAAATTGGCTATATTCACATAACTACATGGTCTAGAGTGCACTATTCTTTATATGTTATGTTTATAGCACAGTGATTTGCCAATGATCACAATGTTTAATGTATTCATATTTATTTATGAATTTATTAATGACATATTGAACAATTTAAAGGTTCATGTTCAAGAGTTAATGTTGTGGAATATCTGAGAGAAAAAATAGTTCCTGTTATCACTTGTGTCATAGCTGTGATTAAACAATCATTTCCTCACCAGCATCTCCCTGTCTCTCGCTCTCTCTCAATCACTTGCTCTCTCTCTCTCTCCTCTCTCTCTCTGTTTCTTGCTGTCTCTCACATACTTAAGAAACTCCTTTCATAACTGTTAAATAAATGTTGTCTCCTAACAAAAAAAAAACTTCATTACATCAATGATTACAGGGTTTTCTTTGTTCAACAACATGCATTTTAATTCCATTACTATTAGTTTTAGAGTGTCAGCCATACACATCCCTGTGGATGAGCTGTTACTATAGAAACAATAACGAATTACAATAAACACATTAATATTAACCTATTATGACAGTTAAGGCCATAACTGTTATCTGAGCCATGTCAATTCTGATTCTGACTGTATTAGTAGAAAGATCTAAATCGGTATTATCGATATTTTTCATGTGTAGTATGCTTGAAACAAGCTTCAGATAATCCTGGATTCTTTAGTAGGTCACAGAAAGACAGTTTCTTAAGAAAATGGTTTGTCTATGTTTATTTAGATGTATTTAACATACATGAATAATGCACACCTCCTAACCAAGCAAATTTGAGAGTTTAACCAAACGGTGGTATCATTTCCTTTAAGTAATTGCATTAATTAATGTCTTATTATTGCACCCGCTTCATTTGCAATATTATAGTGCATGAAAAAGCCTAAGCCATTAGTAAGAAAGCAAGCCAAACTGTTTGCTAATGAGAGAGATGCTACATTCTGTTCACCTGCTAATTATTTGCCAAATGGGTTGAAATAGTGAAAATTTACACATTGGCTCATATGGCAAGCTCTGTTCAATCTCTGCATAAAAACTGTTGGAGCACAGTGAAAATGAAATTGAGTAGACATAGGGTGTCACACATAGTGAGTCCAACTGGTGAAATATTTCAGAAAAGTCTATAATGATGCTATACTGGGCTTGGAAATATCACCATGGGATATATATAATATTAATTAGACAGGTCTATTGATACATGAATGTCTAATGTCCACGACACCAGAGGACAAAGTCACATGCAGCTACAATTCCAGGCTAATCACTCTGCTGTATCATTCCCTTCTGGTTGCTCGGAGGAGCTTTGGCTGCTGAAATCAACCAGCATGTTCAATCCACTGGAGATGGCAGGGTTTATCTGGGTCGCTCTGACTGTGCTGGTGGTTGTGACGAGAATTCTGATTCTAAAGATTTAAAACCGGGGGTTAATCATTATGGATTTTTTTTATGCATAGCAAGCTGTTTTTCAGGATGTGATTTGGTTTAACTGAAACAAGCTCCAAATTACCCTAGGTTATTTAATAGGTCATAGACAGAAATTTCTCAAGAAAATTGTCTGTTTATTTACATGAATTTAGCATTATTTTTTTGTTATGGTCTTCTGGTGGTTCAGGGACCATGACAGGTTAGAGAAAATGCAAAAATGATATGATTCATACAGTACTTATTTCACTACCTGCCATACTTTGTCAGTAGAAACATGTCTGCTCAAACCAGAGCCTATAGTGATTTCATAGCCTTAATTAATACTGAAATAAAACCATTTGTAGCTGTCAATTATTTATTTAGGTTTTTAAAATCCACACATACACATGTACTACTTGCACATCAGAGTGATGGTGCACTTTTTTTAAAAATTTTTTTTAAGACATGTTGACATATTCAGTAATGGTCCATTAAGTTATGGGATAAGGGAATCTTTGTAGACAATTTTTAATTAAAATGAATGAAGGATTCCAAGTGTATTTTTGAACCTGCAGTGGCATTTCTTTTGGATGATTCCCTAGCTGTGTGACTCCATGCATGTTAGTGTTCACATAGCGTTTAGGCTAAGTAACCATGGCGATGAGTATGTTGGATTGTGGGAAATCCATCACCAGGAAGCAGTTGCTGTAGGGGGAAACATATGTGACGATTGGAGAGAACCAGAAGGCTGCAACTTGGATGTCCAGTAGGCCATCTGTCCTCAACCCTGACTGAAGCCAGGCAGCTCGGAAAGCTCAAAGAAGCCTAAAGCAGCTTGAAATCCCTAAGGGGAAAATCCATAGCTATGTTCAGCACAGAGGAGTGAGTCTGTGAAAATATATACATGTAGATGTAATGACTTCATGAATTGCTATGTGTTAAAAGTTTACAGGTTTCAAAGACAGAAAACATGGCTGATTTATTATGCTTTAATTAATATGTAGAAGTCCAATCCATAGCCTATTTTCTGATCATACTTTTATAGACACACCCACAATGCTCAAAAATGTTCAAAAACACTTTTATACCATGTTATAAAATTGTACAGTCGATGGACACCGCAATAACGGATATCGGATGCAACGGACAACGTCCGCTGGACTGAATACATAGTCCATTAGCCAGAATGTCTGTACGAAAGTTTAAAAATCCCGGGTGTTGCGATCTGAGTCCTGTAGTTCAGCAATTGTCTGCTAGGTGGCGGTGGCGTGCATGCTACTAGTTGTTTACAAGCGGCGGTTGAGCTGTGGTTCTTGTGAAGCTATAGTGGTTTTTTTTTTGGCGATTATTTGGTGTTTTTCACTGTTTTTCTGCCCAGTGCCATCATTATGCCACCCAAAGATAAGTTTAGTGGTAA
>JAQMCW010000032.1:19252382-19263093 GCA_030068335.1 Chrysichthys cranchii | reverse complement strand
GGAGAGCCTCTGCCCATCTTTACTTCTGAGAGACTCTGCCTCTCTAAGACATCCCTTTAATAGCTAATCATGTTACACACCTGATATCAATTAACTTAATTAGTTGCTAGATGTTCTCCCAACTGAATCTTTTTAAACTTTCTTGCTTTTTCAGCCCCCATGCCAAATTTTTGGGACCTGTAGCAGGCATCAAATTTGAAATGTGCTCATTTAGTACTCAGTTTGAACATTTATGTTATCTATGTTCTGTTGTGAATAAAGTATTGGTTCATGTAATTTGAAAGACTTTTAGTTTTCATTGTATTCAACTTTAAAGAACATCCCAACTTTTCTGGAATTTGGGTTGTATAATATAGTACACATAAAACATAAAATATAAGTGCTGTGAACATCTATAATTGAGTCACTTAGCATTTCTAAGAATTAATCCTGCTGCATTCTCGCTCTCAGCGACACTCACACCCACATACACACACACAGACACACAGACACACACAGAGAGGGAGAGACTCCATATTTACTGCACTATCTCTGCGTGAAAACGTGATTAATATTCCATGCTTGATAATGTCCATTTTAGATAAATAACTGAACCCATAAATTCCAAAGTATGAAAGCAATGATTTTGTAAGGTCAGCTTTAAAAACCACTTCATCTCATTCAATTTGACTTCTAATTAGCCTCCTATAATGCTAATATACAATCATATTAAATGGCCAGGAACAAATCATTTGACCCTTCACACAAATTAATGCTGGAGAGCATTAACTTTTTGAATTAGAAATGAATCCTACCCTCTGCTGTATATACTGTATCAAGTTTCTGTGTGATGATGAATTAAAATTTGGAGTGCAAAACAGATACAAAAAAAAAAAGAATTCATTCAGTCATTTTCAGTAACCATATGATCCTGGTCATAGTTGCAGTGGATGCAGAGTCTATCCCAGGAACATTGGGTGCAAGGTGGGAGAATTCACTCCAGATGGGATGTCAGTTCATTAGAGTGCACCATGCACACACATTCACAAGTTCATTCAACACTTACATGCGATTTAGCATCGTCAATCCTCCCACCTCCATGTTTTTGGGCAGTGGGAGGAAACCAGAGGGGGAAACCATACGGGCACAAGGAGAACATGGAAAACTCCACACTGACAGTAATCTGAGCTCAGGATCAAATCTGAGACTCTGGAGCAGGGAGGCAGCAATGCTACCTGCCCTGCTACTGTGCTGCCCGTCATTTAGACGATGAAACAATTTTGATTGTTTTGGCCCTGTGCTCCAGGCTTTGAAATGAATTAATGACTTTATCATCGCAGTGCTTCAAAACAGGTAGAAACTCAAACCGATATGCTAGATATTGTGATGGTGGCCTTTATGCAAATGTGAGGGCTTTTTTTCTGTCTTTCTCACTCAACATGTAGCTCAGATGTTTTTAATAAAGCAACGCAGCAATTTTTGAAATGAGGTATTCAGATTAGCCATTTTAATCACTAAAAAGATTGAAACATCAATTGCACTACTACAGAACAAGCGTACCTTCCTTTTTTCATCTCACACCCGGTGTGTGTGTGTGTGCGGCTCAGACAAATTTGTACAGCAGGATCAGGATGGAAAGGCAGTTAATCGAGAGTGACACAATGATCAACCTTAATTAATGAACTGCTCAAGTTTAAAAATGACTGACCTGTCCATCACAGTACTGCTTTTCAGTTTCAACCACCATGGCACTGTCTTCAGTGTGTGTGTGTGTGTGTGTATTTATAGAGTTTGGCCAGATAGAGCATTGGGAAAAGCCCTATACTTTGACCGTTTATTATCCACGCTACATAATAAATGAAATGTGGCTTCTGCATTCAACTCCTCTCATTCCCTTTAAGACCTGACTATGCTCAGTGCACTACAGTGCCAGTTTTATAATGACACATGATTGAACTTCATTGATAAAATTCCTGTCAAATTTTAATGCTCGCAATAACCAGCTTACTGACAGAGCTTACAGAATGTATGTCTGAATTAGAGAAAGGAGAGACAAGGTGGGAAGCCATCGATGAATTTAAACAGCAACATCAGATATAACTGAATAACATACAGGGGGAAACGTACAAAATTCAGTTATAAACTTCTCGAAGAACTTTAAATTCTTGGCATTATGATCTGAATCTCAGACTGGTTCAGTGTTTCAAATGCTAATAAGAAGGCATATGCATATTTGTGTGTGTGAAAAGAGAAGGAGGGGTGATGCTGTTTGCATGTCTGTGTGTAAGTGAGAGGGAGAAAAAAGTGAGAGCGGCAGAAAGAAGAAGGCAACGAGGGCGAAGCTTATACGAGTGAAGCCAGTAGCCCACCAGCTAGGCTCAAAATCAAGAAGCACAGAAGTTGTTTCTTGGCTGACAAAAGTAATTAATCCTCCTACTCTGTAAAAATGAATTGGATTATTTGGCCGTGAGGCAGAACTAATCTCATGTACAGTGTCCTCTGTGGCACAGACCTGACCCTCTGCATTTCTCCCTCAGGGACACTACCAATTGAGCGCTCTCTCTTACCGCTCCTTATTCTCATTCTTTTTTTATTCACTTTGTAATTTATTCAGTCTAATATACTGTCTGCATCAGATCCAAAACCTGATATTTTTCCTATCGTGTATAACAAAATAATATTGCCATCATGCCTTGTAGTATGGTTGGGTAATCTCAGAACGGAGCCAAGACCACTGTATAAATGCTAGCGGTTGACATTTTAAGGTGTGTATATTCCATGCTCATGGCTGATGAGATCTCTCTGCTGTCTGAGTGCTCTCGAGGTATTATTTTAACCATTTCATACTTATCGCATTCCTCTCACGGGATGCAAATGTGTAATCCAGCCAGCACAAGAGGTCTGTTTAAAGCCATAATTACGGCCATTGTCTAACATGGGACTTAATTAAGTCTATCGCACTATTACACGCTAATATGTGGAAATGTCTGTGGACGTATGCCCACGTGCACATACAACTCCTAGAGTCAAATTGCGTTACGCATATCCAGCTCCTTTCACACTGTGTCATCTGTGCTGATACTGGATGCTATTTGACATGCAGGCCCAATTAACCACACAAGTCCGCAGAGCCTCCTCATACCAAACGCCACATGGTTTACAGTGCTAATACATCTTAACAGCCATCTTTTAGCCTGCTTTATTGCTGGATTACTCCAATATAAAGAGGCAAGAGAGATATGATACAGTAATATGAAACTAATTCCATCCTACTATTGATCTCCATTAACTGGTCATTTTTGGTCTTTACAGATTACAAAACTCTTACTTTCCCAAGAACCAAGACAAAGCTGAAAAATGTCCTATGGATCCATTGACGGTGGCTCATTTGGCAGTAGGAATCCATTTGGTGGTCCCACAAGGCAGGGCTACCAGCCAGTAGGTAAAGACCCATTTACTTTCCTATAGACACTGTATAATCTAACCATGCTGTGTGGCTTCAAGATGAGAGTTTATGCTACACTATTTATCATCATGGTTTGTTCACCGAAATACCATAAATCATTTGACAAAGACAAAGAGGAATTCCCAACTTATTTGCAAACCATTGAATTCTTTGTTTGCTCCCCATAAATCATTATGCCACTAATCAGTCATATGGCTTATTACAACAAAGGTCTACTTCAGCAGATTCAAATGTGCCTAGTGATTATACGACAGGTTAAACACCGTGGCACCATGTCTTTAAATGATTCTGCAGTAGTAGTCTGATGCTATGGCAGAAAAATTAAGCGATTGTGCTGTAAATCCAGTCCATAAATGGAGCATCAGCCTAACAGTGCAGACTGATCACTGAGCTATATAATTTGTCACATTGATTCTCCAGGTGGAGTTCAGTGCTCCTTAAAGTGTAGTCAGGAGGACTGTGATTTTCCTATTTTGGTGGAGATGACAACCCATCTTCAACATGGCAGACTTGAACACAGGATGAGGATAAAGTTTTAGTAAAAACACACAGACACGTACAATCAAGGAACAAGTTTCAAAGTAAGATGGAGATCAAGGCTTAAATTCATCCAGAAATCAAGGCCAGAGAGTAATCCATAATGTAGCAAAACACATAACAGCTAATACATCAGCATGGTTCTTGTATATATTGTATATTTGACTGGTTACATGAATGGAATGGGTTTAATCCATCCTAAATCTCACAAAAACATGAAGGTATATAAATAATGCTATGTTGGAATGAGTGTGTTTATGGTAATTTGTAAAAGGTTCAGGAATAAGAAGCTCTAAGGCTTGAGTAAATAACTGTAATATTATTGTACACTCTTGAATAATGAGCTAAATGTTTGAATAGTTAAATTGTGTTCACAAAATAAATGCTGAGGGGGTCCGTGATGTTTATTTTACAGTTAAACAGGTCCTCGAGTGCAAAAAGACACAAATAATGCAGGTGGATTCTGAAGGTAGTACACTGTTGATTTTTTTAGCAGTAGTATACAGTAGTCATTACTTTGCATTTGTTCCATTTCAGGCTTGCGTTTTATGAAATGTAACTTATGACTAATCCAAAGAAGCTTGACAAATAGCAGCTTGAAAGTTATATGTTTTGCATAATGACAATGTACAGCAAACAATAAAGCTGTCTTGTCTGCTGATATAGTACTCCCTTAACATTGTTAAATAAAGAAAGGTTCCAATCAGGAGCTGGAGTGTAGCAGCTATTATCTGTGACAACATTTTGACTAAGGTGCCTTGAAAACAGACTACAAAGCTCCTTTTATGTTGTCGTCTTATGTTTTGAATTTGAAACAGATTTTTTTCTTACTGATCTCCATCTTAAGTGTTGTGTGATGGAAAAAGAAGCATTTTAGAATCTTAAAGAAAAGTGAAATTACAGGCAGTCATTCATACCTGCTCTCATCACTAAATAAAATATGGTCACACAATTTGTTAATGGACATCCGAATTTGCTTTGGTTTCATCTATGATGATGACTCTAGAAATAAGGCCTAAAATGATAATGGAGGCTTTCAAAGTAACATTTCACAATGCACACAAAAATACATTCACAGGAAGAAAGGGCTCTGATTGGAGAACATGTGAAGCTGTAAAAAAAGAAAAAGGTACAAATCCATCAGCATATCTTTCACAAAATAAAACTTTAAATCATTATTTTATGTTGATCAGCCAGTTATGCCACCGATCCGGCTATTATTAATATTTAACATAAAAAGGGTATTTCCCAGTGTAAATCTGGAAAAAAAAAACACATCATAAGGCATTAAAGGTGAGTGTACGTACACTATCTATCTGCTGTCATGTGAAATATGAACATTAATGCTTTAAGACACAGTGCAGACATGGATAATAAATCCATCTGCACTCATGCTTAATATTAGTTTCATCATATGTCTGCAGAATGTTTCTGTGCAATTAAGAGCTATCTCTCTGGTGTAAGCTCAATTTCTGCTCAATGAGTCATTGTTATGTGAAACACTTGGCAGGACAGAATATGAACCTGACAGTCCTTCCTATGCTTATCAGTAAAGAATGTTTTGTTAACTGCACTCATAACATTAATCATTCCCTAAACAAATGTGCTATTAAACAACAGTTATTTTAATGTAAATCATTATTGGAGGGCTTTTTAAGAATCTTTTTTTAAGAATCAGTTATATAAAGGCAGTTAGTGGTTAGGATGTTAGGATATGGATTCAAAGCCTTGCACTGCCATTGCTGGACCCTTGAGCAAGTCTCTTTTCCCCCAGCTGCTCAGTTGTAGGAATGATATAAATGTAAGTCGCCCTAGATTCTACAGAATGCTGTAATTGTAAAATAAGGAGGAATTTAAGTAAACTCTTAATTTGACAGATCCTTATTGATTTACCCTCATTTTCCTGACACAGACAGTTAATTTTTCCATTTTTGAAAATAACAACGTCCTTTGAACATTTTACTGTGGTCTAACAACAGTGATCATTATTAATACCTACAGATTACACTGACTCGGGGGAAAAAAAAAAAAATCAATAGGCATAAACCTCTTAAACTCCAGGGCTGATTCATTCTTTATAATTTTCCTATCCTTCTCCAATATGTTTAAGTTGTAACACTTTACAATATGGTGCCTTATTTAAAGCTTAAGTACTTACTAAATTAGCAGAGAGTGATCAATTGTTACCATAAAAGCATTTACGAATAACTCTAATAATGATATAGTAAGTACAGTGTGTTTTTTTGTACTTTTGTCAGCATAGCAGTTGAATATTAGTTGCTGAATTATAAATAACATAGTAGTTTATTATATAATGATTAGTAATTATTGATAAACTACTATGCTTAACACTTGATTGCTTATTGCTACGTTACTACTTAAGCACTAATTGAAAAACCTTGTCTTAAAGCATTATCTTCAATTTCTTCAGTTTCCTCTTGCTAATAGTTTGCTACAAAAAGTAGTTTGTAGTCGTTACTTAAACATGGAAGTGGTAGCATGTTTAGAAACATGTTTAAGCATGTTTCTTAACTCTCATCTGCAATTGTAAGGCCCTTTGGATAAAATGGATTACCAAAGAGTAAATGTAAATGAATCCTATGTTTTAAGATGAATAACTGAATAAAGAAACCTAGATTTCAAGGTGAAACATTTGGGAGTTCATCAGTTCTTAGACAGACCAGTTTATGCCTATGTCTATATATGGGCTACAAGAGGAAAGGCAAAATCTGTGTTATTTTCAGAAAATAGAGATGTACTATCGGTATAGGTTTTTGAATGTGAATAACTTTCACATGGTGCTACAGTAAATTTAGTCAAACTAAGCAAAATATATGAAAATCATATTAATGTTCAAGAGCACCAGTGAAATATGCAGTGCAAAAATTTGAGGGAGAGAGAGAGAGAGAGAGAGAGAGAGAGAGAGATTAGGGCTGAGTGTGAGGTTGCACTTGGAGGCTTCCTGTCTCAGAGGAGAGCAGTGAGTCCTGCAGCTCCAGTCATTAGCGACAGGTCTTTGATCACAGGCAGACCTGTGTTCAGAAGCCTGTCAGCTTTGCTGTGTATCGGCACTCAGGCGTCAGCTAAGCTGAAGCGGGGCTAAGGCGATGATCAAAGCTAAGGTTAAGTCTCTAATGGAGTTGTCAGTTGAGCTAATCTTTCTCCTCCTACCTGCTGCCAAACCTTTCAGCTCCCTCCAGCATATGTATTATTTTCTTTTTTTACCCAACTCACACTTTAACTCTCACCCTCTAAAATTTGTTGCTGTTGTTTCCACCCCCCCCACCACCATCACACACACACATGTATACAAACACCTTTTTCTATTTAACTTTTTTTTTTTTTTAAATAATGAAGTTCACTTGTTCAGGTGCTTCAGAACAACCAGAGTACCCATAACTTTGATGCCACAACAGATAACAGATTGATGATGATGATAAATAAATACATTTTAGGAGCACTTAAAACTGATCTCAGCACTCTTACAAGGCTTGAAAAGAAACCTATAAAAAATGTAAAAAATATTAAATAATAATGTTTTAAGTTTTGTGTTAAAAACCGACAGAATGTCAGTGTTTTTAACTGCAGCGGGCAGTGCGTTCCACAATTGAGGAGCTGCGACTGCAAATGCCCTTCCACCCTATGTTTTTGTCCTGTAACAAGGCACCACAAGAAGGTTTGCAGTGCTAGATTGTAGACTGCGGCCTGGCTTGCAAGTAGTGAGTAGATCCACGAGATAGGTGGGAGCCAGCCCCGTAAGAGACTTGAAAGTCATTAAGAGCATTTTGTAAGCAATACGCTTCCGAACTGGTAACCAGTGTAAATCTCTAAGCATGAGAGATATGTGATCAAACTTCTTTGCACGTGAAACTAAGCGAGCTGCAGAATTGTGACTTAGTTGAAGTGTATCAATTTGTTTAGATGGAAGACCATACAGTAAGCTTTTGCAGCTGTCCAGCTTTGAGGTGATGAATGCATGGACAAGTCTTTCAGTGTCAGCCTGGTTCAGATATTTCCTGATTCTGCTGATATTGCAAATGGCATAAAAGGCAGATTTGCACAGATTATTTATGTGTGATGAAAAGTTAAAGTGCCTATCCAAAACTACACCAAGATTTCTAGCAGAATCTACCAGACTGACTAAAGTTTCATTAATTTGTATACTACATATAACGTCAGCATCAGTGAACCTTGATGAAAAGTGGACTAATTCAGCCTTATCTGGATTGCATAGAAGTGCATTAGTTGAACACCAAGTTATCACATTCTTGATACATAGTTCAAGTTTGGTAAGAGAATCAGAGGAATCTTCAGCCGGCTGCATCCATATGTACAATTGAGTGTCATCTGCATAGGTCATGCAGTCCAGATTGTGACTATTGATGACTTCCTCCAATGGAGAAAAATAGAGAGAAGACAATAGGGGGCCCAAAACTGAACCTTGTGGAACACGAAAAGTGAGTGGTGTACTAGAAGAGGATATATTCTTCACCATTACTGTCTGGAACCGCCTGTCATGTAAGAACTGAACCAATTTAAAAACTTGCCCTGGAAACCATAACGGTGACGAAGTCGCTCAAGCAGGAGGGTGTGGTCAATGGTGGCGAAAGTCGACGATAGATCTAATAATACCAGGACCACATCTTGCTTTGCATCGACAGAGAGAAGAACATCATCTACCACCCGGAGGAGCGCGGTCTCTGTGCTATAGAATTGTCTATATGCAGATTGTATTTTTGCCAGCAAGTCCTCCCCTAGCAGACAGATAATTGCTTGGGTGGCAGCTACTCATTCCAGTAGTTTTGCCAAAAAGGCAATGTTGGTAAGTGGTCGATAGCTTGAGTAATCTTCCCAGTCTGATGCTAATTTTTTTGAAGGATGGATGGACCACACCCTCTTTCAAAGAGTTAGGAAAAACACCAGAGCCAAGAGATGCATTTATAATGGCAGCGATAGGTGCGGCCAATAGGTTGATGTGTTGTTTCAGTAGACATGGTAGTAAACTCCTTAAAAACACGTTTATATGTTAATGACTGTGTTGATAAAGTAAGATCAGTAATTGTGGAGTTGGACAGACCTTCACGCAGCTTCCTGTCCTTATCATTGAAGTAACAGCTGAAGGATTCTCCCAATTCAGAGAGAGACTCATGGGATGGAAGTGGACTAACTGCCTTGACTTTGAAGAGCCCATCAACCATACGAAACAGTGCATTACTGTCAGACTCTTGAATCTTGATAGTATAGTACTTCGATTTTGCTTTATCTAGTGCATCCTTATAGGCTTGACATTTTTCCTGGTACATTTGTCAGTGAAATACGGAGCTCATCAGTAGTTGAGAACCATGGAGTATTAGGACATAGCGTGATGGAGCGAGTTCTCATGGAGGCGTGTTTGTCTAACAGTTTGCGAAGTACACTGTTCTAGTGGTCAGCCATCGTGTTGATGTCAGCCGTGAGAGGCAACGGTGATGCAAGGAAGTCACCCCTCCAAGAGCCAGAATTGATTTCATGGAGATTGCGATGCAAGATCACTTTTTTAGACAAATTTGGCCTAGGTAGATCTGAAGTGCAGATTACAGCATAGTGATCAGAAGGCAAATCTTCCAAAATCTCAACAGAAGTAGGACAGAGGCTCTGGTGCTGGTGATCTATTACTAGATCCAAGTTGTGGCCAGATTGATGAGTTGGCCCAGTTACCCAGTGTTGTAGCCCAGCAGATTCAATCACATCTAGAAATTTTGCAACATTGCAATCCTTGCTGTCTTCAACATGGAAATTAAAGTCACCTACGACCAGTAGGTGTTCAGGAATAACAGTTAGTGACTCAAGCAATGTGGAAAATTCCAAGAAAAACATTGATGGCATCAGCATATTTTTCTTAGATGGTGGTGGATGATAGACAATAATAAGATGATAAAAAATCCAGGCTATGGGATGAAATGGAGACATTCATGTACTCCATAGGACCAAATTCGGAAACAGGATTTTCCCGAATTTTAAACCCTTTCTTCAATATCAAGCTGATACCTCCACCTCTGCTGGGCCTAGGTAAATGAATGAATTCATAACCTTGCAGAGTGTTTTTAATTTCTGCAATTGCAATATTTAACTCTGTTTGAGATGTCCAGGTTTCAGTTATGGCCAGGATGTCCAGACGCTTAGATATGATTAAATCACAGATTGATGTAGACTTCTTATTGATCGAGTGAACATTCCATAACCCAAATCGAACATGTGGCGCAAACTCTGATGATATGTTGACCCTACGAATGGGTATTATGTTGTTCGCTACCCTTCTGCGCATGTAAGCAGACATTTTAATACGTGTCAGGCTTGCGATACTCTCACAGGTATTGCGCTATTATGCAAATTAGCAACTCTTGAACTAGCCACACGCAGATTTGCATTTTGGAACCTAGAGGATTCAGAAATACAAATGTTGTTTGTAGAAATAAGACTTGTGTTTTTCACTCTACATTGTCGCACACGTTTATGATTCATGATTCTAGTCGAGATGTGACATGTCAGCTGTGTAGAATCAAAATTCAATAAACCATTACCATAGAGAGATTGAGCAATATCTGCATGTAATGGCTGACATGGTGAACAAGACTTTCTTTATTTCATCTTCTGCCAATTAATCCTGTTCAGGGTCGCGGGGGGAGGCTGGCGCCAATCCCAGCTGACATCGGGTGAGAGGCGGGATACGCCCTGGGCAGGTCACCAATC
>JAQMCW010000032.1:19160209-19176903 GCA_030068335.1 Chrysichthys cranchii | reverse complement strand
GTTTATCAGTACATTACAGAAAATAATGAACTTTATCACAATATGCTAATTTTTTGAGAAGGACCTGTATATATTATACACACACACACACACACTATAGTATAATAGTTATTTAACATGCATTGAAGGTAACTTCTGTATCGGCAAGAAATCGGTATAGGTAGTCTAACATGCACGGTGATGCAGCACAGTGACATTTGGGTAGTCACAGCAATATGTCCAACTATGTCATGCACATCTGCAGTGCAGAACAGGACCCCAAGCCCATGTTTATTTGCTACACCACATCAGCTCAACTGGGACTGAATGTTTATGCAAATTTCACCTAAGCCGATTACATGCCAAGCAGTGTCACTGCAAATGCTAGTTATTATACAGACTTCCAATTTTCCAAGCAGATAAGATACAGGCAGAATAATGTTATGTCAGTAATCATCCTTCTGCATTATTATGGTATTATAAAGACATTTTTCATGTCACACAAGGTAAATAGCTTTCCACACTGAGTCTCATTGTGAATCTATATTTTATGATGGCAAAATGTTTCTAAAAATGTGTATACAATACATTGAATACAATAATTAAAATTTTCTAATATAACAATTGTAAAGCATTATCTATAATAATGATCTATAATTAGTATTTTCTCTAAAGATGGGATGAAATTATTGACACCATATAATCTTTTTTTTTCAATAGCTCTTTTTTTTAGTCTTATTTTAAGATTTGTTTCTTGGGGTATAAATATGAGGTTGTTCTCTTGAGTAGTTGAAACTATCAATTATTAGACAACAACAAAAAAACTTTTTGATGAAAAAAGGTGACTTCATATAAAAGGATCCATACCTAGTTAAGTACACTGCAAAAAAATGTTGCCTAGAAAAAAGCAAAATTTCTTTTAAAAAGGTAAAAGTATCTTATTTCTAAGAACAACAACAACAAAAAATGCCAATGGGGTAAGCAAATTTTTCTTGGTAAGAACCCTTGAAACTAGCATAAAATTCTAGCCACTGAAAAACTTTACACTAAACAAGATTTCTAAATAAAATCTTTAAAATAGGCAAATTGTTAGATGCAACTACAGTGCCAGTATTTTGGGAAAATGTGGCTTCTTCTAGTAGTGCATTTAGCTCTGGTTTTTTTTTCACTAGGTTCTTAAATTAATAATGCACATATGCATTCTCTTCATGCACAGATGGCTTAATTCTTAAAATAAGGAGAGGACATTGGGTTCCTCTGATGTGATGCATTGCTAGAGCTTGTTTCTAGATAAATGCAACTCAATATTAGCTGCATAGTCTTAAAGATAAAGAAAGATCAAATATCTTAAAACAAGGCTGTTTTTCTTACACAAAGAATGTTTTTGACAAGAATATTTTTTCTTTCTGGGTAAAACATTATATACATTTCCTACAAATATAAGGCATTTTTACTTTCTTTCTTTTTTTTTTTTTTTCTAGTGTATGCTGGCATTTTAAGGGAAGGGTCCAGAGGCTCTTAAGAAGATTGAGATCATTAGATATCAGGACATTTAGCCCAAAACCTGAGAAGATGCTTTAAAAAAAAATAGAGCATTAGTTACTCTAACAAAATGAGTACTAGTGGCTTTCATTCTGAGAAATGTTTCCTCGACGGCCAGGTCAAAGTACTCAGCTGGTGATTCAGCCTAAGCTCACAGGTAACCTGGCTGAGGGTGCAAAATCTCATTATCCATTAGGGACAGCACATCTGCTCGAGATGGTAGCCATCAGGGAGTTTTGACAACTAAGCAAATAGCAACAGTGAACCAAAGTCTTGCCAGCTATCTTCAGTCCTCAAGCAGGTCTATGGGGTCTACTTGCAGAATTATCTACAACATGGGAAGAATAAGTTGTAGAGGAGGTAATATTTATAACACACAATGAGGCCAGTTAAGGGCTAGCGCATCCTATCCTAGTGAGCTGTTCAACTCTGCAAGGGAGAGCCACAACTAGTTGACATCGCATTGGAAAAGAGATGTGCCGGTGACTTACCAAACCTTTCCCAGGTCTGGGATGATTGCGACCCCTGTCACGCTGTGGTCTGAGTTAAATAACATGTGGCAATCTCTCAGAGCTGGAAAGATGATCTAAGGGTGTGAGGTTGTGTGCCAAATGGACCACCCTTAGTTTAGCTTGTTGATAACATCCGACCTTACGTATGTGGCATGACACCACTTCCTAGCCTACAGGTGTCTCTCCCCCTGATGGAACGCCATGTTTGGTATGTTAGGCTAATAAGCCACTGAAAATCCCATAGTTTCACTTGTGTGACTGCTGATATCAGTCCTAGCATCCTCAACAGATGCCAGTGCCACATGCGACACCTGGGTTGAATCTGATAAAAATGCATAATAATATCCGCTATACATTTGACTGATGGGGTGGCTGCCTTGTGCTGCCGCCACCTTTAGAGTTGCTGCCATGGTTAACTTGGAGCCTGCCAGGCACCAACCTACGCTCTTCTATAGACTCTACTGAGACCAGAGTTGAACAAAGCAGATCAAAATCTTTCAGACATGGCTGTAGAAGTATCAGCCTCACGTTCCTGTGATAAGGGGCAAAAAGGATGATATGCAATGGTAATATAGACCTTTCCACACAGAGGATGTCCAATTCAGATACAGGGTTCTAGAGAAGGTTAGAGCAAAGACAGTCAGTAAGCACATAACTAGAGCTCATATTCAGGTCTCTGTAGATTCAAACACCAGCGGGGTGAATATATGATTTTTTTTGTTTGATTTTTGTTTTGTTTTTCAGCTGTCCAGTAAGTAAAGCAATATAGAAATTTATGTAGGAAATCATAGCAATGGTTAACTGATGCAAATCTTTAAAGCAAAGTAATACAAAGTGGATGAAGCCTTATTTCAGTGTACTCATTTGCTACCAAAGGCAAACCTTTTGCCACACATTACACAGGGAATATTGCAAGAAAATCACAATAGCTCCTAAGTTTACCACTATGGCCGACAATATTGCTGACACTATAAACAGACTTCTTTATTAGGACATAGTATTATAAACTTGCTTCTCGATTATTTATGTTCTATCTATAAAGGCTAAAGGTTTATGAATGGCATCCTTGCTCAGGTTAAAATTTGATTTACCTGCTTATCAAATAAATTTGCTTTATGTTAAAACCTATATGTGAATGTATGTGTGTGTGTCTTGATTCAGTTTTAATTATATATTACATATTTACTTCTGCTCTCGTCCTCAGCACAGTCGGGAAAATCACTCTGAAATAGAATAACATTCCTTTTGTTGTTGAAAGCTCTTTTTTGTACCTCTTCACCTTATTCACTTTATATTTTGCTGTTTTCCCTAAAAGGCAGTGGAAGCCAGGATGACACAGAATGAGAAGCGCCACAGGGAGTCTAGAGAGAGAGGGAGAGGGAGAGAAAGAGAGAGAAGGAGGGAGAGAGAGAGGGAGAGGAGAAAGTTTAAGAAAGAAGCTGCAGAATCTGTGGTGACCAGCTGCAAGAGAGAAGATAGCAGAGAGCGGCTTTTAATTCTCAATCCCCACAGAGCCTTTGAAAATTACCAATCTTCTTATCACAGACGCAGGGCTGCTTATGCAAATTGTTGTAGAGTGGAACGTTTAAATGGAAAATTACTCGACAGCAGTTTTTTTTGCCTCCCCTCCACTCCCCCCACCCTCGCTCTGCCTCTCTCTCTTTCCACATAGAAAGCCTGTTTCCAGTCTCAGATAAGAAGATGAATTGTGCTCCGTGCTTTGAAGCGCGTCAGGATTTAAAGACTCCAAGCCCAGCTCTGGTCTAGCGCTGCTGCTCTCAACCATTTTATAGTGAGAAACGAATGAAAAAAAAAAAAAAGTGAGAAAGAAAAGCATTTCAAAGCATCATAAGTTCTGTGCTCCCAAACACGGGTGCTGCCTGCGGATGTCAAGTTTGAAAAATATATATTTAAATAGATCTACTCAGCACTTAAACGCACTTCCCAATTTTTCTATTTATCTATTTGTACTTCTGGCTTAATTTATAAACATGACAAAGTAATGGGGAAGAGGGTAAAGTCAGGGGGTATTCAAAAAAAAAAAAAAAACCTGTTTGAGAAATATAATGCCAAATAGCACTCGCGGCATTCTGAAAAATACAAGAAATTCCATCATGTAATCCCTTATCAGAGGCACAGGATGTGTCAGGCAAGACCAGAAAGTGTTACAAGAACAGAACTGGCTATAAGCATCATTGAATTTGGATTTGTCTTATGCTACAGGACACAGCGTAAACAAAGTTTCAAGAGTTCAGTTGTGTTCACTGAGAATCATGTTAATGTAGGATTGTGATAATAAAACGACTACGCTATGAATTGTACTCCGCATATTTTTCATTCCACATGATTCCGTGTGGTGTTGCGGGTTCAGTGGCTACTGCAGCTGGGAAAAACCTTAAATATGTGTGGATCCATCCATACAGGTTTATAGCATAATAAACTTTAACATACTACCATGTTCTGTGACATGTATAATAAGCAGGCCCAGTTGACCTCCATTATGGATCAGGAGGAACGGATCTAAATGATGCTGAAGGAAAGACACATGGGACACGGATTTCAGTTACACAGACTGCTCAACTAGCTAGAGTTTCAACAAGAACAATGACTAAAGTGCGTTTAGATCTATGGGATAGATGTCAATAAATAAGCATTGAGGCTTGCCCACAAAGCCAAAAATGGACCAGCACCCTCTTATCTCAAAGCATTTATCAGACCCCGCACTGCACCACACACTCCCTCCAATCCTCTAGTACTGCTCGACTGGTCCCATCATCTCTGAAGGTACAAGGAAGGCATACTCTTAGACTCTTCTCTGTTATAGCTACTAGACTGTGGACTGAATTTCCCCTAGACATCCAAACAGCTGGCTGTCTTCAAACAATGACTAAAGACCTACCTCTTCCAAAGGTACTTGGATTAGGTCCTTGTCTATTTATTAAAAAAAAGAAAATCAGGACAGGGAACTTTGGGAGAATGTCCGTGCAGGACATGATAAGACTGGCAGCAAAACAGTTAACTACATATTGTTTTCCCTTCATGTCATCTAACTGTCCACTGACTGCTATTTATTGTATCGTCTATAGCAGGGGTCTCAAACTTGTGGCCCGCAGGCCACTTGCGGCCTGCGGGATGATATTTTGTGGCCCACAGGACGATATAAAAGTTTAATGTTAATGCGGCCTGACCAAACCCCACCCCACCCCACCTGATGCGGCCCCACCTCACCCAGACTCTGTCTGCTGCGGCCCCCAGGTAATTTGAGTTTGAGACCCCTGGTCTATAGTATGTCTTTATTTCTTATTTCCTTCTCTGGGATACTTCACACATATATATTTTTTAAATATTAAGTGGTGATTTGTACCTGGGCGATGTACTATACACCTACCTATATGTATTATCGGGTTTAAGAACGAAAAAAAAAACATATCTAGAACCCCAAGAAAACCAAAGTGTGTGTCTTTTCTTTGAGAAGCTAAAATTCTTTAAGTACCCAAAGAAACTTTGAGAGTGTGTATGATAGCAAGCATGCTGAACTGAATGAATGAAAATGGAAGAATGATGACACCTAGTTTCATTGTTTAATGATATTCTGTGGCTCAAACTGAAAACCTGACTGATGATTGCATTTGCACATTTTTTTTTTTTCTCACCACTCATTCCATTTTTACCATGGCACTCCACCTAACTTTATTGTCAATATATATGGCTACGCTTAGATGATAGATATGTATTGTTTTTGCAAAAACGTTTATCTTACAATCCTATGTCCTGTTTGTGTCCACAGAAGCAGCTGAGAAAAAGGAAATGCTACTTACTAATAGGTGGAGTATTCATTCTGGTTCTGCTGATTATCATCATTGCTTTGTCAACCAGGAACTAAAAGCAAACGGACAGGTAAGCCATCTGCCTCCTCATCCATACATCAAACCAAAATACTGTACCTATCTGCACCATTAATAGATTATTTGATCCCTTTTGGGTAATCAGAACATTTAATATGTCAGATTTCTTTTTAAATTTATATTCCTTGTCTTTGTTACTCATAAATCTTGTGAACTCAGAAAGAATAAATGTTATCTTTACTCTTTGATAGCAAATATTTCTGTTTTCATTGTGCTGTTAATGATGATGAATGAAAACAGAGCTTACATAACATGCAATTAAAACCAAGCACCAATTAGCTAACTGCTGAAATCAAGCTCTTGACATTTGTGTAGCCTAAGATAATAAATCAACATGAAATTAGTCACTTAAAAGCTTGTTTCTGACATAATTTGTCTATGAAACAATGTGGCCAGTTTCTGAACAATTCATTTATTCAGGAGGAAAAGGAAAAAAAGCATGTGACACAGATTCTCTTGAACATATGGTAGTTACCCATCAGTAACTGGCAGCTCCTTTATTTAGTCATTTCCGTGTTCATTGCCTCATTATATGAGTGAGGTGCGTGAGACTTGGAGACAGTCAGAGGACTGTGTCTATTTTCATGAGATGGTACAGAAGATGTTAATCTGATTGGTTGATCTCCTCTCACAGCCTCAGGTGAGAGATCAGGCTGAGTGACAGTCTGGACTCCTCCAAATATCGATCAACACACCCACTCTTCTTTCTCACTTTCTAGATAACCTGTCCGACTTGTCCACTTTTCCCCTTTTCGCTTCTCTCTCTTTCCGCATTTTCTTAATTGCAATATTGGCAATAATTACATGCATAATACGCATAGTACTAACACACATACTAGTATAATTAATCCCATGAACTCACTACTTATATTTGGTTATTTACCCAAAACATTTCATTCATAAATGCTACATGTTATTTAGTAATTACTAGAGTAAAATTCTTAGAAAAGATACATATTTATGAGCAAGTCTGGATTTGATAAGAAGCCCTGGAGGTTAGTAGTAATAATTATACTAGTTTGAGGTATTGTATGTTGTGTTCAGTTTCAATAATAATAAGTCTATTATTTTATTAACCAAATAGTCAATTTTATTGATGGCGTTTACATCTGGTTACATATACTATAATTATAAGTAAATAATTGTAATCTTACGTTAATGGGTTAATTAAGTACTTGCCAGGACCTAAGACATAAAATACGCTAATGCATATTTAGGGTTCATTTGGAATGTTGCAGTACACTTTTTTTTATATATATATGAACCTGTTCATTTGTTGATCTCAGTCTGTACATCAGATTGTCTTTCTCAGGTTGCCTGTCAAAAAGCATCTATTACTTGCTTAAAAAAAATTCATATTTGCGGTGGAGATGGGATTTCAGTGTAGGCTCTGTGTAGCATGTGGGGAACGGATGCAGGCGGTGAGGCAGTCTGAGCAATAATGTCTGGTACGCTGCCATCACAGGCTCTGCTGTAAGCCTGGCAGAGCTAGCCAACCTGCTGTGTACAGGGAACCAGCTCCAAAAGCAGTATGGATTTATAAAGAATTAAGAGCTCTGAATCTATGTAAACACAATACGCTCTGTTCTGCCGTTAGTCTGTTTTATTCATTATTTTACTTTTTGCCATGTACTTTTTGTTTGAGGCCTGAGCCAAAAATGTATTGAATATGATCAATCAAATAAAGATCTATATGATGGACTCGAATATAAAAATAATACCAAGTAATTTACAATGTGCTTGGGAAATGGCCTGAAAGAGAAAAGAGCATCGAAAGAAAGCACAGAAAGAAACAAAGCACGGAAACGAGGGTCTGCTCAGAGGCACAGAAAGGCAGAGGGGGAAACACAGCGCCTAATATATCAGTTTAATGAGAGTGGCAATGACAGAAATAACTGTGGAGCCGCTTCGCCTCTCAAATCAATAGCCTGGCGCTTTATGGCGCACTAAATAACACAATAACTGCAGCCTGACACTTATTCCTGCAAATTATGTTACCAGTGCTGCCCTCACATCTTGTTTACAGAGTCATTTGGGGGAAGAGATTCTTCAATATGCATGTCAGTGCCATGCATTAACAGTAGTGTGCAGAGCCATTAAAATTGGGCCAATGAGGGAAGGGCGATGGCTCGCTGAGTCACTCTAGTGCTAAAAATGAACCCTTAATGGTGGGACAATGGGCTATTGCGCTCTTCACTTCTATTTCGGTGACCACAATGCAATACAGACTGCTTTGAACGTCTCTATTGGACCATTTTTAATAGGAGCACTAAAATCTTTCACAACCTTTATGACCTGGATTGGACTGTCTCTCAAAGCATGAACATTCTGGCTCCGGAATTAAGTGACCTCAGCAAATAATATGCAGGGAAAAGATGTACACGTTTATATATGCAGGGCTGTCAGGGAGCTAAGAGTAATGTACAGACTAAAGTCTCTGGGTGTCCACTGAGTGTCTGAAGCATGATACACCATCCAAGGTGTCAGCAAGCACTGGGATTTTTATTTTTTTTTTCTGAACTCATATCTATTTCACACATACACTCTTACAGACTAGACAGTATTTTGTTGCTGACAAAGATGATTCTGTTCCATGCTGAAATTAAATTGAGATGATGTATGCAGAGTGAAATCACTAAGTTGTATTTTTCTGAGCAGTATCTGAGTAAGCCTATTATACGTAGCTTTTTACAGATTATAGTGTTGTGATCTTGCAGAGAGCAAAACAATGAGCCCAGTCTATTGATTTAATAGAAGT
The DNA here is from genome assembly GCA_030068335.1 of Chrysichthys cranchii. Lineage (NCBI taxonomy): Eukaryota > Metazoa > Chordata > Actinopteri > Siluriformes > Claroteidae > Chrysichthys > Chrysichthys cranchii. The sequence continues at coordinate 19,168,207 of JAQMCW010000032.1, read as the reverse complement.
GGACATGACAAAAATACCATCCGGCAGAAATGCCATATGTATTATAGTGTTATTATTATTATTATTATTATTATTATTATTATTATTATTATTATTATTATTATTATTATTATTATTATTATTATTTCCGTCCAGCTGTCTCACATTAGACTACACACGCACACTTTCCCAGCCCACAAAGACAGGTGCCTTTGAGCAGAAGGACACATGGCCAACACACTTCCCTGAGTCCACCCAATACAGGTCTGCATGAGCAAGCCAAGTTTCAATTTGACCCTTATCCAGTTTGCAGCTAACTGCTGAGTGTGGGATTAGTGGTCCAGCATGTGTCTACACCATCCACCACGCCTCACTCCGAGCCTGCCGTGTGTGGTGCATTCATACTGTGGAGTCAGACGCACTCTCTGAGTGAAAGGACATCAGACAGAAGCTGCTGTGCCAGAGGGGCACGCTTCAGCAGGATACAGGGTTAAAGCCACCCTGTCAGCTAATGTTTACCTCCAGCAGCCCTCAGGATCCTTTCAACTCCTTTCTCAGCCTCTGCTTTTATCCGCTCAGTGCGTGCTAGCAGAAAAGCTGCAAACTGCATCAGCAGATGGTATTAGATGGCTTTTGCTCGAGTTTCTGCATAGAGTCAAGTGTTGGCTTGTTTAATCTTTTATTTATTTATTTATCTATCTATTTATTTATTGTGTGTGTGTGTGTGTGTGTGTGTGTGTGTGTGTGTGTGTGTGTGTGTCCAATGCAACATGCAAACTGGATAGAGGCAGTCACTTGCTTTGTCCTTAAATTTCTAGTTTATGGGATATTTTATTTGTTTCGCTATCAACTAAGAGCACCTGACGTAGCCCATAATTTACAGTACTGCTTGAAAGGACAAGCTGCTGAACCAAAGCTACCATTACAGTGCTATTTGGTGGTCATGTAGTACACCTGAATATTTGACTGTTTTTCCTGCTTAGGTCCTCAAATGTTGATACAGGAGAGGCTTTATCATTGGCTGCTGTGACAACATATGAAGGGCAGATGTAGTGCATCATTAGGGTCTGGGAACAACTTTGGCAGTGGGCTTTTATTAAAAGCTTAATTTTTGACTAACAACATTAGTATTTGGATGGTGGTTCTCATGAGTGTAGCATGGTGATGCAGTGGTTAGCACTGTTGCCTCACAGCAAGAAAGTTCTGGGTTCAAGTCTTTTGGCCAAATGGGGCCTTATTGTGTGGAGTTTGGAGGCTCCACTGGTGCCTGCATGCTTTTCCTTCAACAGTCCAAAGACACGCAGATTAGGTCGAGTGGCTCTACTTCAGATTGCCCATAGGTGTGAACGGTTGTTTGTTTCTATGTGTTAGCCCTTTAATCGATTGGCATCCTGCCCAGAGTGTACCCTGCCTTTCACCTGAAGTCAGGTGGGATTGGCTCCAGCTTCCTCGAGAACCTTAACAGATAAGCAATAAAGATGATGGATGGTCCTCAGGAAGGAACACCTGAATCTACATATATAAGTTGCCATTTGTACCTTCTGTTTTCGAGAGTTAGAAACGAATCTTGTTTTTGACAGTTTTGTGCTGTTTTTAAAGCAAAATATGACTATTGACACGGACAGCTTGTACTCACAGATTCACACACAAGGCGAAAAGCAGCACCTGATCACTGGTTCTTCTTGGCAGGCACAGGAGCTTCCACTGCCTTTTTATCCCACTTTTTTCTCACTTTATCTAGCCAATCTGTTATTTGGTTGTTTTAATTCAGTGGTTTGTCCTTTAAAGAGGGTGTTTTTTCTAGTGTTAGTGGCGTTTGTTGGACGTTGTTTATTTATGTGTCTGTTTGTTTGTTTGTTTGTTTGTGTTACAGTAATTCATTTGGTTGACACCTTTGTCTAAAATGACGTCCATTTAAGACAGGCTCGAGCTGAGCAATTGAGGGTTAAGGGTCTTATTCAAGGACATATATTTGGCAGCTTGGTGATGCTGAGATTGATACACAACTTTTCAATCAGTAGCCCCAAGCCTTAACTACTGAGCCACCACTTCCCATACCAATCGCTGATCAAATATGGCCTGTAGCTCTGGGAGAGCAGAATCCTAACCACTAGACCACCACAGTATCACTGACTGGTTGGCTTGAAAATCAGTTGTTAGAGAGACAGAGCATACAGCAAACTTTTAAGTCTGAGTCAAATTGTTGAAACTTGTCTGCAGTACTTTTGCTTTTGAATTTTTAGACTTTCTTTGGCTATGAATACATCACATAGGCAAGGCTGTATTTCAGGCACCTTGATGAATATTTAAGAATTAATGCTCAAGCCATATTTATATATTTAGCTGCTAAAGCTGTTTGCTTTCAGTGAAACAGGGCAGTCAGGATCCTAAATAAAGAGGCTTATTCAAATGATTTTATAAAGCCTAGTTGTCAACACTGAGCTGGATTCCTGATGAGACTTTGCAAACATGAAACGAGGAAAAGCCAGGAGGAGGAATAAAACAAATATTTAAGGGTCTAACTAAACTTTATTCTTATTCTTGCTTAAAATCAATATGATTTGTTCTATGAAATAATCTGATGCAGCTGTTGACTCTTAAGGCTGTGATGCTGAGGGATCTTATATCTGGCAGTAACATATTAAATCAAGGTATAAAATTAAGAATGAGCGTGATTATATTTGCATAGCTTGTCTAATTGTCTACAGATCACTATTTTGTCATTTAATAATCCTGAAAAATGGATAAGGACTATACAGACCATAAGGAAATCCTTCTAGGAATTTGGGGTCACAAGGTCACCTTGATACAGCTCCCATGGAGCCTGATAGCCCAAACTTCACGCCACAAACGAATAAAAGTTGAAATAAATATTTATGATTAATAATATTTAGCTGCTGTGCATGATCTTGCCAAGAATCATCCAGCTAGATGGAAGTTTATTTTAGTTTTAATGTTAGTGCTTTAGCGTGCTCCCTTGCTATACCAGCAATGAGCTTTAATTTTTTATGCTACTCCTTATACTTTATGTGACTAATTTATATTCTTCGCTGTTGCAGTTGGCATCCCGCAACATACATAATCTTAGGCAGAGGTTTTCTAGTCAAATTGATAAAGGCCCGTTTACTCATTCATCATCAGGATTTGATTTCTTCTGCTTAGCGGCTATGTCCACACTAATATGTCTTAGTTTTAAAATGCATAATTTTTCTACATTTATGCCTGGTGTCCATGCTAGTCTGGAGTTTTAGAGCCTCTAAAACTAAGAGTTTTGGAAATGCTGCTGGGAAACTCCGGGGTTATGTTTTACCGTGGACGAGGAAAATGGTGGTTTTTGGCAATGATGACCCAGACACCCACGTTTGCCTTTATGAGTCATGGTGTATGGTTTCCTGATTCATCATGTACCTATCACATGACTCTTTTTCTGGAAGAAAGCAAATGGCATCAGCCTCGATTACCAGTTGTGAAGGCAGCATGGATGACTAATTGCAAACGTTGCTAACCTTCTTGCCTTTGCTTAGCAGCTGGTGTTCGGTTATTTCAGTTATTATTCAATTATTATTTTATAATGCTACAACTGCCTATATGTGCAGGAGGCAAGCTATTATTCAAATGATCTGCAACTGATTAACAAATTGCACTGCTTACTGTTTATACTGGTTCATGCATGCCCAGTGTACATGGATGGTCATATGAAATGCATTTTCTGGTCTCTTAGAATGGATATAGTTTATTTATGATATGAAACTTAAACACTTGTCATTTTTAAACACTGTTGTGGATGTAGCCAGAGTCGAGTTTGTCCTAGGAATACTGGGCATGAGGCAAGGAAATGTACTTCATGGGATACTATTCTGTTGCAGGGCACCATGCACACACATTCATCCACTTATTCAATCCTAGAGGCTATTTACTGCAGTAAAGTTCTCCAGTGACTATGCTTTTGGGAGGTAGGAGAAAACTTGAGATCCTAAAGGAAATCACTGTGACACAGGCACAATATGTGAATGTATAGCTCCATTTACAAGTTCCTTGATTACAAATGATAAGCAAATAAAACACCTAATTGACAACAACAGTCACTTTTTAATTTTTTAACTAGATTATGGCAATAAATAAAAGATTGGTGATTATGGCACTCCATGTTAGAACTTGTAACTAGCTTCCTAGACTCTGAACAGATGAGACATCTGTTTGAACTTAAAGCAGAGAATGAATGCATATTTCTCTGTCCATTTATCTGTAAGTACTCTGTCTCAGTTCTCATGAGCTGCCTTCAGCTAAATAATTTGCATAAATGTGATTGGTTAAGCAACAACCGAGTACTTGCAACAGAAGTAGACTGGCTCATTTTAACTTGCTGAAATATGGTCAGCTTTTTATACAATTATTGGTTCTGAGAACTTTTTTTTTTTTAATCAGTACTTGGTTCAGTCTACTATATGACCCCTGCTCGTAGATCTTACATTGCCAAATCCGTTTGTGCCTGTAATCCTTGTTGAATAGCGAATATTGGCACTTTTCTTGTTATTCTTGTAATATTCTTAATGATTTTAAAATTGTATCGCTTCTTCATCACTTGTCTTTCAATAGCCAAAGCATCGACTGGTTTTTAGATAAGAAAAGAAACGGATGGTTCCGGACTCTAGTCATAGTTAAGTACATACCTTAGACCTAGAATTGTGACATGAAGCCCTCTCTATCTGAACTCAAATCTTCTTAGACAAGTCTTTGTGGGTAAACTCACCTCATGCAAATTCCAAACCACATTAGCTTTGTGGAACTAGTTTGGTGCTTTGAGATTAATGGCAGGGTGACTACTTGATTTAATAGGGTTATTTCATTGCTTCCAGGCAGGAATAAACAACAAAGTTAATTCAAGACATTAGTCACTCTCTTTTCTGAGTGAGAGAAGTTTCTCAGTTCATTTCTAACTGCAGTGGCAGGGTCAGAAATCTTATTGCTTCATTTTTTAAAAATTTGTTAAAAAAACAAACAAACAAAAAGCCACCAATTGCGTTTTTGCTACTGTCTCTTTCTTAGTCTGTCGTTTTCAAATGATCTGTGATGAGTGGAGTAAAATATCAGCTACTGGAAATTTGTCAACACACCTGTAGCATGATAAGAGATGACAGTCTGTTATATACATTATATGGCCCAAAGTATTTGGACACCTGACCAACCATACCCATAAGTGCTTTTTGAACATCTCTTTCTAGATTTAGATGTTAGAATAACACCCACTAAATGTTAGAACAATGCCCACTTTTCTATAAAGGCATTCCACTAGGTTTTAGAGTGTGGCTGTGGGGCCCAAGCATTATCAAAGTCAGGCACTGATGGGTGAGAAGGCCTGGCATGCGGTCAGCATTCCAATTAATTCCAAGCTAGGTCAATAGGGCTGAGGACAGGGGTCTGTTCAGACCGCTCATTTTCATCCAAAAGACAGTGGCAAACCATGTCTTTATGGACCTCACTCTGAGTATGAGGCATTGTCCTGCTGGAACACTTTTGAACCCTTTAGTTACACTGAAGTGGAATCTTAATGCTACAGCATACAGAGTCTTTGTAGGCAATTCTGGGCTTCCAAATTCGTGGCAACAGTTTGAGGAAGACCCACATAGTGTCGTGTGTTCACATACTTTTGGCTATTTAGTGTACGTTCTTTAATGCTCTTACATTGTGTGTTTTATTGTTTAGAGCTGGAAGAAAGAGACCAATTTTAATATATTAACATACAAAATCAGGGCACTTGGTTTTTTTTTTTTCTTTTTCTTTTTTTGGGAAGCCTCGATCCTAAACTGGCACAGTATCAGTGGTTTATAAAGCAAAATGTGAAATATGATTTTTTTTTTCCCCTTCAGTACAGCATCGTCAGACATCCTCTTCTTGTTCATTCTTCTGCTGTCATCTTTAGGAAGCACTAAAACATAAAGCTGATTGGCTGTGCTTGGCTCCTCACAACCCCAGATGAAGGTTTAAGCTGTCACTGTAGTAGCATGATCAGCACTCCGAACTGCTCATACGCCACTGGAAAGAGCTGGGCTGATGGCACTCGGGGTGCACAGCATCATATGCAGCTTGACTTAAAGAAGCAGACACACACCACAGGGGCTCACCAGGCCACACCGATTTGCCATGAAATCCATTTGACTTTTAAATCCTATTTTAATTTGGCTTCAGAAAAACAATCGATCGGCTCAGGCCTTAAGTTAAATGCTATCTGATGTGTACATTGTATTATTGCCCATTATGTTGTGTTCATCCTTCCATGATATGAGTTATGTTTAGTTATTTAAGATTAAAGCTACACTGTCTGAGTTGAACACCTGTTAGCATATGTTTGGAGGTCTTGAATTTCTCATCCTCCCAGGGCATTCAGGAGTGTGAGAGTGGTGTAGGATGTCCTCTAGTGCCCCCTTCCTCTCTGTAGAGCTTAGTACTGGTGGGTGGAGGTACAGTTGGCAGGGAGCTAGTGAATGCAGGAGATCCTCCCTGTTGTGGCTTTGATGTGCATATCGCCAGCAGAGACTGGATCTTGGCCTGAGAAGCAGTCTGATTGGAAAGAGCTCTCTAATCTCCATCGCTTCAAAGCTGGTGTTCTTTCCTACCTGCTACCCCTTTCTCTTCCCCATTGTGTCCTCCTTTTAGTCGACTTCATATGGTTTTAATAGTGAATTTCCTTCTCTTGTCTCAAATTTCTCTTATTCCACTATCTTTTTCTCTCTTCCCTTCCTTTTTTCCCCCCTCTCCACACTCTTTCTATCTTTCCTCCCACTCAACTATTGTTCTTAGCCAGCATTCCAACATAGTGGTCATGCTTACATCAAATCTGATGGACAGATTTGTTTCTATGAGCAAACACCCCATGGACATTCATCTGTGCACATAATTTTATGGTCTTTGTTTTGTTTTTGTTGTTGTTTCTTATTTCCTTTTTTCATGTTCACACTCACTCATTACCTCAACCTCTTTTTGGCAGAATATCAGTTCACAATTTTCTTTTGTTTGTATCTCAGAAATACCTATGAGACATATTGTCACAGTAATTTTGCAGCTTTTGAAACGATATTGCAAACTACGGCATGTGGCAATAACAATTATGTGGTGATGCCATTTCCATAAAGAATATTGTGCAGCAGATGCTGTGAATGTTATATCTGCGTCTGAGAATGAACGCACTCTTTGAATTATGTGTTCATAAGCCATTGTGATACAGAAGTCCTGTAAGTGCAGATAACAGGTTTAAGAACGAATAACAAAGTGACGTTTTACTGTAATTCCACTGCTTTCAGTGGTAACAAATAATGCAACCAAGTCTTTTCAGATGAAATAATGCAAAGGTAGTTACTGAAATGTAAACGGGCTCATTACTTGTTGCTTTTGTTTTGCATGAAAATTGTAAAAGTTGGAAACCTGTACTTCCACTGACACAGCTTCGTGCAACACAGACACGGATATGCACATGGGTGTCTCCAAAATACGCTTGATTTTCTGCTGTTGTAGACATGTCTCAGCACACAAGCTGAATGCATGCATATAATGACCAGCATATTACTGCACACTTAATTTTGCACGTGTGTGCACACACAAAACCTGAGTCCACTGGGACTGACAAAATTCGCATCGTTTGCTCAGACCATGTCTGCGAATGTATGCTTCAGCTTATTTGTCAGTTGAGTAGTATTCGTTATACAGTCAAGGTGTATGTGTATATAGTAAGTAAGTGTGTGTATCTAATGATGAACACGGTATTTGTAGTGATGTGGTGAGAGAAGTTTGCAGATAGCAGGCTTAATAAGGCCTATCTTATTATTGTCACGTTCACAGCCACCGGACCTCTAATGTAACACATCTGTTCACAATCACAGCCAAAAAGACTATTTAAGGACTCCACACACACGCGCGCACGCACACACATGCATACAAGCGCACACGCACACCTACACACACACACACACACACACACACACACACACACACACACACACACACACACACACACACACACACACA
>JAQMCW010000032.1:19102024-19120788 GCA_030068335.1 Chrysichthys cranchii | reverse complement strand
TGTGGAAAAGGTTAATAAGAGAGTGGAAATGGTTTATAAAGCCTTAAAATATATATAAATAATAAAAATTAATGTAACTTCGCTGTATTGCGGTTTCACCTTTCGCGGGGGGGGGCGCCGGGACGTAACCCCCGCAGTAGGCGTGGGTTCACTGTACTACAGATATTTGACTTTATTCATTTGGCAAGATATAATTTTTTTCAGCAAATATTATAACTTTTTATGGCACTTAGTCCCATTTATGCCTGCTGTAACTGGATGTAGGTAATTATGGTGTTTTGGAGCAGATTTGTTTAATATCATGTTTTCTTTGCTTTCTTTCATAGAGTTTTACGCAGTGATTTCTCAGGTGAATAACAGCTATATAACAGCTATATATTTGTTTGGCATTACACATAATTGAAAAATAATTGAAATAAAAATGCAATCAAAAGTGAATCAAATTATATGATACAGAAAATACTCAGCAATTATGGACAAATCCGGTGTGAAATGAAATATATGTCCATGTACTCACTTGTTCAGCAGTAAATGTACATAAACTGTGCACTATTTGCATTCACCAAACGCTGCCTGTTGTCAGCCTGTACCCACAACGTCGCAACATGGGCCTGACTAGTTCATTTGTCTGAGAAAATACTGCATTCCTTTTGAATTTGTCTTGTCACATCAAGTCAGTTCTTCTTTTTGTCCAGAGCATAAAAAACACATGCTGCATTATGCTGAAAAACAAAGATAAACAGATTAATAACTGTTCTTTCTTCACAGGTTATTACCAAGATGTTCATATTGCTGTTGTCCCTGATAATGATTTGTGTGTCAGCAATCACTAGAGAGGTGAGGCTGGATACTGTATATCATTTGACTGCTTATCTGAAGGGAACATTGCTAAAGATAAAGATAAAGTCAAACAGCAATCTAAACAGATGGAGCATATTTCATATATTGCCTGCAGTATCCAAGATAATTAATTAAATTATATCAAGTTTAATTCAACGGTCAAATGTGGTTTTGGTTCAACAGGTTAGGTTATGTGTAAGACTGCTGAAAATCTGCTGCTGAGGAAGAATGTTTTCATCTTGTTGTATGAACAGCAAATGAAGAGAAATTCAGCCAAGTGAATTGGGTAAAAGAAAGCTAATAATTTGAAAAAGCTGCTATTTAGATACTAGTCTGCATGCCTTTGTTCAAGCGTGTGTGTGTGTGTGTGTGTGTGTGTGTGTGTGTGTGTGTGTGTGTGTGTGCGCGTATTAACCTGCTCAGCGGAACACTCACTCTGACAACTTAATAATGGAGAGAAATTTATTCTGAATGTGGTACTTTATACATTAGGTCACCCTGAGACACAGGTCGCAAGCTGGTCAATAGGCACCTAAAGGTACTTGCGTCAATTAGCCTGCACGGGTCCCATTTTTACCTTTTTCACAAAAGTAAGTTAAAGGAAAGGAACTAACAGGAAAGGACCTAACATCCATAATTCTGAAGTTGCTATTGCAGGCTCTGGTTGCAGTGACATTCCATATTCCATCTCAGTCCTGCACACCTTGCATACTAATGTACATTACATCCATAAACAGTAGTCAGGAGTGCCATGGCAGTCATAAATGCAGTTCTCCATGTGGGTTGAGAATACTCTTTAGAGAGTGAGATGCTGAGTCATGAGCCCCACAGGACCAAGTGAAGTTGGTCAGGCGTTAAAGAACACAGTGCACGAGTCTGCTAAAAGGCCTAGACAGAGCACTACAGGGCTAAAGGATGAAACACTGTGTAATTAACGCAGGACTAATCGCAACAAGGAATCTGCATGTTTGAGCAGCATATACTCTTTCCCAAGAACAAATATATAGCATGCTTTGTTATTGTTTTGCCGAACCACAATGCATGGTGGCACTTTATCCCCTTAATATATGTCACATTCAACCTGGTACTGACTTCAATTCTACAGGACACATTTAGTGCTAATGTTGCAGAGCATTAAATCAATAAGCAATGGACTGTAATGGCTTAAATCTATTAGGCATGGAAGAAAAACCTCTAAGTCAAAGTTGCCATCCGTTCTGCTCTTGAATTCGGTTACACGGAAAGTGTCCCCTTTCAAATAGCAACATGTGAAGTAATCTGCTTGATTGGTGAAGTATTAAGCAGAAGTAATTTAAAGTAATGGTCCATTAGAGAGCACTGACAAGCAGGCTTCTTTCCAAAAACCTCACTGGACAGGAACAGCATTACTGAGTCGAAATGAATACAGAATGAGGGAAGAGGCAGAGAACCAAAATGGTGATGAGAGATTTACTGCATGTGTGTTTTTCTAGGCATACCTCCATGTATCTTGTTCTTGAAAAAGACTTACATCAACACTGTGTAAGGCATACAGGGTCCATAACCCGTTTTATACATAAGCTATCTATCTATCTATCTATCTATCTATCTATCTATCTATCTATCTATCTATCTATCTATCTATCTGTTTGTTTGTTTGTTTGTTTGTTTATTTATTTATTTATTGTAATTGGGCACCAAAAGTACTGTTTGGGGCTCAGACAAAGTCTCGGTGTTTACGGCTAGGCTGAAAACACGAGCCTTTTGTTAACTGTTGTTTTCTTAAGTAAAGGAGCAGCTCTGAGGACTCACAGGTTTTGGTGAACTGAGATGTTCGGTTGCCTAACACTAACCTTAGCCCTCATAAATTCACAAAATAGACTTCATGTTAAAATTATATTGAATTCAGAAATTATTCTGATGTTCATATTCATAAGTTGCACATAAGCTCATGAGTTCCTGATTACAGAATTGTAAAGTTGCTTTGTGAGAATGTCAACTGTTTAACATGCTATAAATATACAATTTAACTGAATTGAAAAGTTATATTTTCATGGATATCTCCAGATCAGAGGCGTCATAACAAATGATTAATTTCTCTACAGACAAAAAGGTTTGTACCTTATTGATTTTTTTTTTTTCTGAAAAAGGCTAAAAATCTAAAAATTTTCTGATCTGAGCATTTGAGTGATGCTCTTGAGGGTAATGATGCTGAGTTTGAACATTTGGGGCTCCCGTTCTGTCCAATCTTCTGTATCACATAAGGGAATTTGGACAGTTGTTTATGGTCTCAGGTGACATATTTGATGATAAAATCTTTAATGCCACATAAACAGAAATTTGTGCAAACAAACCAGTGCATATGCTTTTGTTTTTGTATAAGTGTACATATTTTTGTACATAAATATCTCTGAATGTACTACTTTACATCATAAATATGCTCTCTTATGGTATTTATATTAATTTTAATCTTAAACAATTTTAAAAAATATATATTCAAATTATGTAGCAAGGTCTTGACTTAACACTAACATTAACATTAACATTAATGAACATTAGCACTTGTTGTCTTTGATGGCATCACTGCAATAGTGAGAAACAGAAGGACAATGCCTGAAAACATATTTGGAGTCAATGAGGCATAACCAAGTAATCGCCTAACTTTAAAAACTCCATTGTTTAAGATCTGGACGAGTCAGTCACCTGACCTGAACCTGACATTGCATTTGCTAAAGACCGAACTGGGTAAGGGTAAGAGCATAAACTGAAAACGATTGCATTACAGACCTCAAGCATCACCAGGGGAGACATTGAGCATCTGGTGATGTCTGTTGGTTGCAGATTTCAGGCAGTCATTGTAGTAAACAGGGCAATTTTAAGCATGTTAGGATTGGGTACATTTGTTTAGGTACATATGGCCCCTGAAACGTGCTGTGATTCCTATATGGTTCATTCAGCATACAGTAGGTGAACTCAAGATATAAGCAGATACATTCTGGCACCATACACTGTACACCTATAATTAGTTTTATACGTGCTACAGAATATAAACCATATATATATATATATATATACGTCAAATTATTAGTACTTGCTATTTCACGTCTGTCACTGAACATGCCAAAGTTGTCTGAGTGAGGATTTGGAAGTAATAAAGAGAAGGGAAAAGGTTTTGAATGCTACATAAATAGCCCATGTCTTTCAACTATCCGTGCAAGTGTGGCTGTGACAGTGTCCGCTCCATCTCCAGCTCCAGTAAAGTAAACAAATCCTTCCACCATACCTGTCTACATCTTCCGGTCTTTGGTGGTTCATGTGCTATGTTATTAAACATATATAAGGTAAAATAGATGGCTGAGGATATCACACTCTGTGTGCCCCCTGCAGTAATACAGTTGGACTAAAGCGCATTTGGCACAGTTCCGGGCCAATGAACCTAATGGTGTTCGCAGGGTGACAGGCTCAGAGGAAGAAACCCACTGAAGGCCCCCTCGTTCTGCCCACATGTCTTCTCAGTCTGCTATCTCCTATGTGTGCCATCCACCCACAAGGACAGCCAGCTAATTTAGGCATGCACAATGACAGCCATGAAATGATGGGTAGTTTGGTCTTTTTCAAGAGCCCAGTAAACCCATCAGCTATCCTTAGAAATATGTGCACACACACAGGCATGCAGTGAATGTCTCATTAGCAGCCCTGCTTTGTCATCGGAACATTGTGGCGCATATCAGCTCTTAGGAATTCCCGAATGAAAGGTTTACATTTACCATGTGTTTACACGTATTATTTAAATGAAGATTTAAATAAAGATTTCGTTGATTTAAATAGAGATCAAGTTCCCAAACAATCATTTTAAATAAATATCATTCGAGCCAAAAAAATAAATAAATAAATAAATAAATAAAGTCCTAGAAATCCTACACAATTTGTGTGCCAGTGAACCACGGGTAAAGACTGAAGTTACATATATGTCTGTTTGGGAAATGTTCAAACAGGATGGTAACCAAGGTTTGCTGATGGAATCTGACAAGCATTTTCGTGGAGCTATGGAACATTACAAAAAACACTGGTTGGGTGATTCTGCTGCAATTTGTTCAGATAGGGTGAGGAAGATGAAAAGGGATAGCACAGCTGCTCCCAGCTTTGCTTTCAGTACCTCAGGCTGAACAAAAAAGATCATGCAGGATATTTTGTGTTGGTTTCAGTAGAATTTGGTTGCAACATTACTCAAAGTGTGATTATTAATAAGAAATGAGTATTCCAAATGAAATAATTCAATGCGTATTTCATAAGTAAGAATATGAGTATAACTACAACAAACTTTTGCATGTCTACATGATAACATCAGCCGGTTTTTGTCCAAAACCCATGGCAGTTAATTGGTAATGTGGTCCTGAAACTACTACCAAAATGCTGTCTCTGCTGAAAGTCCACCACATCCTATGACATCCTATGATGCTGAAACAGATGATAAAATGTTATAATAGATTAGATGCTTATTCCTTGTAGTTGTTAATATGAGATGTTTTATCAGCTTTATTTATTTATTTTAAGATATGGCAGTGAAGCAGCAATTTGGTACCTGGACTAGCACATGAAGTTCCTGACCTGAGGATATTTCTGCTGAAATTGACACAAAATCAAATAATGCTTTTTGTAATACTGTACTGTCCTTTCTTGACAAGCCAAGAAGTCCCATAAAGGAAAGACTTCTCCCTCATTTCATTAATGTAGTTGCATAACCGACTGGAATATTTAACGATATGGTATAAGGGTGAGATTGGAGCTGCTACAAAGTCTTCAGACTCTTTCTTCATTTTGCACATCTCCACTTTAATTAAAGCACTTTGAAAAATGTTATCGCTACATCAGAGTGAGGGTCAGCAGAGAAATCCTTTTTTAAGCAACTGTCACAGTAGTAGATGTGGAAGGTAAATGTAAGGTAAATGCTTTTTCCTCCTTCTTTTTTTTTTTTTTCCAAAGGTCTGCATGTGCCTGTTTGTATGAGATAGTAGAGAGCACGCAGAAACCCATCACAGTGCTATCTCTGCTTGTGACATATGTGACTAGGAAGGCTGTGTGTATAATAGGCCAGTATTTACATATGGAAGACTGCCTACCTGCCTGCCTCAGAAATACAGAGGTTGGAGGAAGATTTGCAGAAATAAAAACACTCGGAGGCAGAAGTAAATAGAAACGGAAAAATGGAAGCAAGGAAATAGTGGGAGGGATGTACGTGTGTGATGTGTGATAAGCTAAAAGCTTTGCACTGTCCGGTGCCTGTGCGTGCATGTGTGTGTGTGTGTGTGTGTGTGTGTGTGTGTGTGTGTGTGTGTGTGTGTGTGTGTGTGCGCGCATGTTTTATAGCAATAAAAGCACATTCTGCTATGCAAAAGAAAATCGTTTGTTGTTGTTCTTCTAAAATAGGGTGTTTATATGTCACCAAGGTCTCAGATGTTCACATTCACAAGAATTCTAATTAAATAATTACAATTCAAATTAAATAATATTACCGTTTACAAAGATTCAAGTCAGCAGTATTGTCTTTACATGTGATGTTATTAATAGGAAATCCATGAAAATTCATCTACATCACCCTTACACGTTCAATCTCATATTTTTAAGATTTGTATGAGAGAAATTCTAAGCGGAAAAAACAAGTCTAGCAATCGGAAGCCTTGTTTTATGAACACACAAGTGTATGGTTTTCCTGGATAAATATTTTAAACCTCAAGCTCATATTTTGGATTTTTATTTTTAGACTCTTTATACATAGTAATGGTGTTTTTATAGTGTCGGGACTTAATGTATTCAAGGATTTGTTCCCAAAAAACGTCCTTATCTCATCCTTATTTTTAAAATGGTCTCCGTAAATGAATTTTTTGTTAGATAACAGCCATCGATAGATAACAAGACTAAAGAATCCCTCAGGTCCCAAAAGGAATAGTCTCTATGATTCAGTGTTAAGCCTTGTGTGAAATAGAGGCCAATCCTGTCCGAGTCATCCAAAGTGGAGTAATAGCTGTACCTCCACTTCCTGCATGTGTCAGTGTGTATGTGTCAAAGTGTGTGTGTGTGTGTGTGTGTGTGTGTGTGTGTGTGTGTGTGTGTGTGTGCACGCACTTTAAAGGCATTCCCGATGTGTACCGACTTCACAAGAGCGAATATGAGCAGCGTTGTGCGAATGTGAAGTCTAAAAAGCCTCTTCACACGTGAAGATAATATCGGCTCTAATTGAGTGCCGTGTTGGGAGCGAGACCCTCCTGTTGCATGCTACAGTTGTACCCCGGCCAGAGGAGCACAGAGAGATTATTATGGATGACAGATGCCACCATCTTTGGGGAAATAGGAGGATTATGTTGTTCTGGCAGGCTCAGTAGAGCGCAACATGACAATGGAATCCAAATAAACTGGTTGGAGGCAGAGCTGTAGGAAACAAACAGACCCATGCAGCATGAAGAAACTCAGACAGGCAAACGGAATGCAATGCTGTGAAAGCTTTTTCATGATCTATTATGAATTCATCCTAAAATGGATGTTTGTTTGCTAACATGTATTAACAATGTGTTTGAATTAATGCTGAAAATTCCTGCTATAAAGGTGATTATAGCTCTTCCTTGAGTTAGGTTTGCCAGTAATTTCAGCTAACTAACTTTTCAGTGGAAAATCAGTCTGCCACTTGACAATGATTTCAAACTGGGGTTCCATTGAGTAACATCTGCATTGCATGTACACAGCTTATCGTAGCTACGTATTGGTAGAATGTAAGCTGCAAAGCTAAAGTATAGAGCCTGAAGATTTGTTATGAATCTTAATGGGCAGTAGCAATTGCTAATAGTGGCAAAGATGTACCCTTCTTTTCTCTTCAGTTCAATTCAATTCTGTTTGTATAGTGCGTTTGACAACACACAAGGTCACAAAATAGCTTCACAAAAATCCAAATGTAGATTTATATCTAGATCACTAATTTGTAAGCCAGAGATGAGAGGGGAGTCCCAGAGAAAGCCCTGTAAGTTGACATAAGAAAGAAACCTTGAGAAGAACCAGACTTAAAAAGGGAAATCATTGTTTTCTGTCTGACACCAGATAGTGGGATTATAAATCCTTCCACAATTATATACTATAAGGTCAGACAGCACTAACTGTGTTAAAAAAGATATTCAGCAAGAGCATCATAGCCTGGGGTAATAAACTACTTTTTTGACCAAGTAGCAAAATACTGCTCAGAAACAACACACGCTTATAGCATTTTTACATGCACACTGCATTTTTTTTTTTTTTTTATCAAACTGGATATGCATGTGTTTGTTAAAGGGTTTAAAGCACATTTGTCACAGGGTCACTGGCTGCTAATAAGTCAGTTAATAATAATAAGAGCTCATAATGTCTTTGATATTGACCTGGAAAGAAAAGAAAAGAAAAGAAAAGAGTGGAAAAGGGGTGTGTGTGTGTGTGTGTGTGTGTGTGTGTGTGTGTGTGTGTGTGTGTGTGTGTGTGTGTGTGCGCGTGTGTGCGTGCGTGCGTGCGTTCTGTAAATTGAATGTAAATGAATAAATGCCAGTGCCACTGCAGGTTATCTGAGTCTAGGTTAGCTGGGTTCTTATCATCAATTCAAAGTCCTCTAGTTTTACTCTGGCTGCACATTTCATTTATTGAACTGAAAGACAACAGAAACGGAGCTGATGTCTTGCAATTTTTCACATAGCAAGTAGTCAGTGAATTGGAGCTATTTCTCATTGATGCTGCTTCACATAGAGAGATACAGCCAGTCCTTGAATCCAATTGCCTTTTTTGTGTGTATTTCATGTTGGGTAATCTTAACATCCTACACAGTTGTCTTTGGTGCTCAGCGCAAGCCACGAGAAGACTGCATTTCATCGTCTGAACTTCAGAATAGATAATCAGGTATAGTCTGCTGTCCTTTAGTAAGGTATTGGAGACTTTCAATCTTAGCTATTTGAGTAATCACACTATGGAACACGCTTCAGAGCAGCCAAAAACAAAACAGCATGACACAAACCGTTTCTTGCCACAGACAGTAACCCCTAAATGTTTACATTCTGTAAACCTGTGTACCTGCACTATGCATTCAGGACCTCACAATTATGCATAAACACTGTACATTAAATTACAATTGTCTATATTTGTACCTACTTACCTTATGTTTACTGTGTGATTTGTATTGTTTGCCATACTTGTACTGTGTTCCCATTGTTGCAATTTATTTTTGTATACTCTTTGTACAGGATTATGCACACTGTTATATGTTTCCTATCTGTGTACACCAATTCTGCCATGTCGAATTTCTAGTATGTGGAAATGTACCTGGCCGATAAAATGGTTCTTTTTCTGATGAAGAAGGGTAACATTAAACAAAAAAAAAAAAAAACATTTCTTAAGAATTTTTTAAAATTATGTGCAATCAATCATGCATATAGCCTTGATTTAATAATTAAGATAGCTTGTTATGTACCTACCTATATGTACAGTATTTGTCTTTGGAGGATAGCTTTAATATAGCTGATATACATTTTATGCAAAATAGGTTGTAGCTTAGCTAACCACATTTTATGCACCTTGCCCAATATTCTCTTTGAATCTATAGACTGATTCATTATACTGGACTGTGTGTCACTAACCATACTTTGTGTTTGATTGGCTTTATTAGTCAGGTTTAAGGCTGATTTTTTTTCCTTCTGCGTCAAATCTGCAGCATAGGTACGGCATCATTGGTCACATAGGATGAAGTACTGTGTTTATTCTTGCATGTAAGGTGCACGGGTAATCTAGTAGGCTCTGTCACATAAAACACACCCAAATTTACTGACTTTACCCATAGAAGAAGAGCAGGATATAATATACAGTATATACTACAGACAAAATGTACCCTTTGGCACAGATCTGATGCAGTATAAATATAAATTGTTGTTGACCCTTGATTTGTTATATTTTGGTCAATTCATTAGTTCTTACATCGTTCACATGGAAGTGCTGCCATTCTGTCAACAAAGAACAGTGGAAATGGATTCAATTATAACCTGAAAATGAGAATATTCTATGAAATTTCCTAACGGAAAGTATGAAAAACATCGTTGCGAAACAATTTATAGCAGGAATATAGAGACAATAACTGATTAGCCATGTTTTTGCTGAGGGGAGTATTTGCTTATTTCTTTCTACCATGTTGAAAATGCCATGCAGTAGCAGTTGGCCGAGGCTGAATGAATGGATGAACATGCAGAGGCCAAAAATCATTTTTACAGGATTGCCCAAGCTCGATTTAGCTGCTGTTCTTGTACATATTACTGTATAATGCAGATTCACAAATCATAAATCAAAAGTATCTCCAGGTATATGAGAGTTCAACAGACATCTCACGAATCCCATTAGACTCTCTCAAATCCCAAATGGCAACAATGGGAGTTAGAGAATCATTCCACCTTATAGATATCCCTTCTCAAACATCAATACAGGTTTTGTCTGTCACTGTTTTCAGCCTGCCCCACAACACTCCCCTGCCTGCATGCTTGATCCATTTCAGTCTCAGACGCTGTTAGTTCTCAGAAAAGGTCAACTGTTGACCTTTAAAGCTGAGGT
The DNA here is from genome assembly GCA_030068335.1 of Chrysichthys cranchii. Classification (NCBI taxonomy): domain Eukaryota; kingdom Metazoa; phylum Chordata; class Actinopteri; order Siluriformes; family Claroteidae; genus Chrysichthys; species Chrysichthys cranchii. Next base: position 19,110,372 of record JAQMCW010000032.1, on the reverse strand, counting down.
AGAACAGATCTAACACCTATCTGAACATCTCCCAGAAGGGAATATAGAATATTGGTGTGTGTGTGTGTGTGTGTGTGTGTGTGTGTGTGTGTGTGTGTGTGTGTGTGTGTGTGTGTGTGTGTATTGGTGGGTGGGTGTGTGCGTGTGTATGTGTACAAATATATGCATATCTTATGTTTGTTCTTTCTGCAAGATATCTTTTTTTTTATGAGTTATTCTTAAATGTTCTGCTCTTTTAATAACATGAAGCATCAACATACAGCCAGCTATCTTCCACTGTCATTCCATATCAAAGTTTTGATTATGCAAGACGATATGTTTTACTGAGCCTGCAGTGACAAGTGAGGCAAGGCTGAAGTCCATTGGTCCTCTTCCATTCCTCTTAAGATCTGGGTATTAAATTTTTATGAGTAAATGTATTTGCTTCCTGATTCGACATCTTAAAACTATGCTGCTTTCAATTCTTAAGAATCATGTAAATGCAGAGACCTAACCTTCGTTTGAAATAACTGTTTTGAAAATCCCCTTGTTTGAAATCAAAGATTGTTACAACACTGTTAACATGGTAGGAGTGAAATTAGAGAAATCCTTAGGACATCCTGAATATGACTACCATTCAGCACACTCCCAGAGATGCCTGAGAATAAAAAGGCAATGCAGGAGGAACTGATGCCACATGTCAAGAACCAAATAATGAACCCAGCTCCAGGTAGGCTAAGCAGAGTAGATAAGAGATAGGGCAAATCACAGAGCTCCCAGTATGTACCCTTCACACATATGCTCTCTCTCACTCACAGATTATATGTATTTTTCTCTCTCCCTGTAGATTCTCCAGAGGAACACCAGATGATTTCTCTTTTTCTTGTCTGTTGCCCCAGGACAGCCAAGCATGTCAGCCCTTCAGCACACCTTGGTTTACCAATTAAGCATGCTTGATACGTTAATCTGAACAACCCTGCCATAATCAATCAATCTACACAATGATGGCTAAAAGTATGTGGACACCTGACCATGGCAACCATATCGGCTTGTTGTACATCCTGTTCCAAAACCATGGGCCTTAATATGTTGTTGTTTTCCCCTTTACTGCTATAACAGCCTCTGATCTTTTATGAAGGCTTTCCACCAGATTTTGGAATGTGGCTATGGAGATTTGTGCTCATTCAGCCAGAAGGGCATTGGATCAGCCAAGCACTGATGTTAGGCAAGACAGCCTGGCATGCAGTCAGCATTCTAATCCATCCCAGAGGTGTTCAGTGGCGTTCAGGTAAGGGATCTGTGCAGGCCAGACATTTGCTTCCATATCAGCCTTGGCAAGCCATGTCTTGGTGGGCCTTCCTTTGTGCACAGGGACATTGTCATTCTGGAACAGGCTTTGGCTAAGCTTCTTAGTACCAGTGAAGGGAAATTGTAATGGTACACCATACAAAGACATTCCATTTTTTTCAGTTTTGTGCATCCAACTTTGTGGCAAAACATTAATAGTGCTTCATGCAATGGTGTGATGGTCAGGTGTCAGCATAGGCTATCTATCTAGGTACAGTATCACCTAGCATTAATGGTGTAAAAGGACTTTTCTTTATTGCTTCCAAAATTATGGTTTTACTTCATAATTATCTAAGTTTACCTTGGACCAATAATCAGTTAAAATGTTGAAGTATAAATGAAACTATGAAATAAATCATTCAAAAGATGCATTATTATTTAAATGTCATGCATCGCCAAGTTTTAATTAATGAGGATTTACCAAGCTTTTGCCCTGATAAAATAATATGCATTTAGAAAACAGGCACAGACTGACTTTAACGTTTCTCATATCTGACAACTATGCTGACTTCAACACAATCTTGTCGTGCTCAGTTAACTAAGGACTAAATTCACTGAAATGTAATCATAGCACCTGAGTGTGTATTTACTACACGGAGGTTTGGCCAGGCCGTTCCTCTAAGTGGATTTCTACTCTGATGGGCTGTTTGTTTATTGGAGTGGCTGTTGTTCTGGATGCACTCCATGGAGGACACAAATTGCATTATTCACGGCAAGCAGGCCAGTAATGGCACAGATGAATGATGGCCCCGGTTTCACTCCTGACAGAGAAGGTCGAGAGAAGAGCTCTATACAATTACCACTGAAATTCTGTTCAATCAGTGTAATTCTACAGCCTCAACAGGAAGCGAGAGACCAGAGCGAAGTGTCAAGTCTTATGGGCTTTAACAGTTGATTGTACACGTAGTTCCCTGGCACTGTTTTTCCATTACTGAACAAAACTTGAGACTATAAAAGTAATATCTCTTTCATCAGTTTCTGTTTTGGTATTATATGCTTGTCTATTTCTAGGGTTCAGCATATATACAAGATTATATGAATAATTACCTTCGGAATAAGGAAAAAACTTTGTGTTGTACACTATACAAAAGTCCAATAAAAGTTCAAAAACAAATTTGACTTGTCTGTGTTTCTTTGCAGTCACTAAACTGGCAACAATAGACTTATATATATATATATATCTTGTTATTGATCACAGTGTACATGATAACAGTGGACACTAGTTGGTATTTAATCTGATATTATGATGTCTATCAAATATATTGGCCTGGACTCCAATAATCTGTATTCCAGGTGATTCTAAATCACTCACTCTCATCCTGTGTCCACCTATAACCTTTCAGAGGTAAATTAGGCATTGATTAGTTAGCAAACCAGGCAAGTAACAGCTACAGTGTGCTGTCAGATCCTATGTTAGGTTGCCCAGAAACCTAATTGAGATGCCTATAAAGCTGTAACAATCATAATGTATTAAGAAATGAACAAGCATATGATCATTATCCTCTTCTAATAATGCTACCTGTAGAAAATCATGTTCGCCAGCTAAGCAAACAGTCATTTTTGTAATGAGCTACAGTCTTCTGTACTTGCATGTATGTAAACTATAAGTCTGTCTAGCATGGTTATTTTCTCTTGATATATTTTTTAACAGTCATGTGACTGTGTGTAGTAAGCAGGAGAGTTACATGACAACCTTACACCAAACTTTATTTTACTGTATGCTAATATATTCTAGTGGTTCTGCACACACTATATGGCCAAAGATATGTGGGCACCTGACCATCATTACCATATGCTGGCCTACCCCAAAGTGTTGCCAGAAACCTTCCTGAAGCCCACAATTTTCTAGCATGTCTTTGCTTGCTGTGGCACTAGCATTTCACTTTCCTGGCATTACATAAAGGCATGGCTTGCCACAGCTGGTGAGAAAAAACACAACCATGTTTAACACCTTTATAGTGAATCAACTGTAGGCATTCTCACCCACTCGTAGCTGGATGAGCACAAATCACCAAAGCCATATTCCAAAATCTAGTGGAAAGTCTCTTATAGCAGCAAAGGGGGACTAACACTATGTTAATGCCCATGATTTTGGAACAGGATGTTCGACAACCACATATGCTTGTGATAGTCAGGTGTCTACATCCTTTTGGCCATATGTACCTAAATTTCCCCGAATCTGAAAAGATCATCTAACATCTGTGCGTGACTAGTAAAATCCATTAATTAGACTAGTAAAATGCTATTGTCAGCAACATCACCCATCTAATGATATGTGTACTACAGCAGGTTGTGGGATTTGAAAGCATTTACTATAGTTACAGCATCGAGGTACACCACCATTAAGTTTAATTATAAAACATTTATTTTGTAAAAAGGAGTCAATAAGGAGTAGGGGCCTTTTTTAAACTTTCTTGTCCACTGGGCAACTGCAAATAAAAACCAATCGCATGAACACAAAATCTGTGTCCCAGGCATGTATCTGGGCCAATGATTTATTAACCCCTGTCACTGTCTCAGCAATATACCCTTTTTCTTATGATGTACTATTTGGTCAATAGTATTTTGACACCTGCCCAATCACATTCATATGTGTTTGTTGAAGATCCCTTTGCTGGTATAGTAACCTCCATTCTTCTGGTTAGGCTTCCCATTAGTTTTTGGGACATGACTGTGGGGTTTTGCAGAATTCACCCATAAGAGTATAAGTGGGTTAAGGTACAGATTTTGGACAAGAACACCTGGAACACATTCAGCATTCCAATACATCCCAAACATGTTCAGTGGGGTTAAGGTCAGAGCTTTGTAAAGGTCAGTCAAGTTCTTCCACTCCAACCTTGGCACATCATGTCTTAATGGACCTCTCTTTGTGCCCAGGGGAACTGTCATGCTGGATCAATTTTGGACACCTTAGTTCCAGTAAAGGGAAATCATACTGTTACAGCTTACACTGACATAATAGGCAATTGTGCAATTTCAAGTTAGTGGCAACGGTTTGGGAAAGACCCACATATACTGTATATGTGATCAAACGTGATCAGTTGCCCATATACTTTTAACCATATAGTGTACAGTATGTCTCTTTTCTAATGATGATTACACAGTCTGTACTTTCTCTTTACTGGCGTGTTGTTGTGAACAGGTAATGCATTGCTAAAACATTTTGCTTTATGAAGCTCATAATCTCCTGTGGCACGGTGGGGATATGCAGATGATTTTAGCTCAGTGTGAGCTACAGTTAATGAAGTAATTTATCTCTAATCTACTGCTTGCCCCTCGCCCTGTGTGTGTCTATGAGTCAGTGAAGGACACGATGTTGTTCAGATTACCAGAGGAACAATAAAATCCTCAACCTTAGGGAACCCCAAAGGAAATAATAATTTAATGAAATAATGGAGCTGCCTTCCCAGGTTGACAATACCAATTCAGCATGAATACCAGGTTGTATAAATAACAGGGTTGTTGTAGTGTCCTTTATTTTTTGTGATATAAATTTGCAAAAGTAAGAATGTTGTGAGGTGTGTCATTAACATTTTGAATGATAAAAGTAAGATACTAGCCTGAAAGTAGAGTTTTATACACAAGGTGATTTTCAGCTTGTATTCATCATCAGTTTTAGTCATTTTGACATAACTCTTCCCTTAATTTTACACCCACAGTTTAAACTGGCCATAGATGAGTGATGCAGAGTCATATTAGACACAAATGACTGGTGTTACATTTAACACTGATGATTTCAGTGTGTGGGTGAAAGCACAGGAGAAGGTGCATGACTCAGCTGCAGAGGAGTACGAAAAAGCCACTATGGGTTATTTATCTTAGTTGCTTATATTATCTTTGTTTGGGATTAGTTGTCCCATCCCTTAGTTGTCCAAGTTGTACTGACTGATAAAGAAACAGACAATTGAAGACATCGTAATCGTATCTGGTAGCCTTCGCAGATACCCCCATTCATTACTAATGAACTCTGCCAAGTTCAGAAGTTTGTTCCTATATTACCTGTAGCCAAATTCTACAGACTTAACTAACAAATAAATAATGAAATAATGAAATAAAATAAATGGCCAGCAGAGGCACAGAGAGTTAATGAACATTTATCAGGAGACGAAGCTCTGAATAAATGTTTTGCAACTTTTCCATGAGATCTTTTTGCCCTTGCTGTACGTTGTGTGAATGATACATCAGTCGTATGCAGAATTGATTAAAATGTAATTATCACGAAGCTGATGGCCTACAGGTATGCAACAATATTAGAAGAGCCCTATAGCTAGTCTGTGCACCGGATCAAAAAAAATTCAGTAATTCAGCAATTCAGCATTTTTAACAAAGCAGCCGAGCTTTGAATGGTTTTATCATAGACAAATGAATTTAGAATATGTATGGCTTACAAGACCCTCATAATTTGCTTGGAAAAAGTCAGTCATGGCCAGTCTAATAATAATTACAGGAATATCTTACAGCAGCACTCACACTCACTGAGAACCACAATTAATATTGTTTATCTTGTTAAAATCCATGTGATGGGCCCTAATTTGTGTGACAACCCTTTAGGACTCTCTGTAATAAAGATGGGAAACATTGTGGATGTGATTGGGTTTTATTTCTAACCATAGGAGCAACTCTAAAATTCTATCAACCCTCTGAGAGAATGGGCGGAAAAAGTTTAATTTATGTATTTGTTAATGCCAGTGAAGAATATTTAAGTAATATAAAGTTGTTTTTTTTAGTCTGTGCTTGGAATCCATGAGGGTGCTCCACACATAAAAATGCAGATGGAAATTCTTTTCGTGGAGGGGCAGACCACAATCCTCTACAAATCTTCTTAAACATTATTAAGCAATACAAGGAGAATCCCTGTGCTGTAAGTCTTCCTAGAGACTATTCCGTGAATGTTAATTGTGGGGATGGCAATAATTATTAAACCATTGTTTTTCAGAAAAAAAATTATATTTCTTTGAAGTAAAAAATATTTTTTTCTACACAAAAAGTGAATTAATGAATTGCATTCCCTCAGAAAATGGCATAGCTTTTCTGTATTTAAGAGCAATCATTTCCCTGTAAAATAACTGATTACAATTTTAGACCATTCAGATATTGTGTCCCAATGCCACAGTGTTGGGCATGACACTTTAAATTAACTCTCTTTGGGGTGCCCTGGGTATTTTTTTTTTTTAAACAATGTATAAACAGTGTACATATCATGTTTTAAATTTTGTTTTCTCTTTTTATAGGATCTTGTCAACTATTTTAAGGAAGGATAAATATTCCTATCAAATACAATAAAAATGAAATCCTTTAATTTTCAAAAGTATAGATGAAATCACAGTAAAGTAAAATATTACCAAGCATTTGTCTTCTTTCCTAATTTCTTTCTACTGGAGAAACCAATTTTCTGTAAGCAAAATCAATACTTCCTCTATCAAACCAGTCTCCTGCAAGTCAATTCTGTCTCCAGCATGAAATTTACTTTATACCAATCTGTAGCTCGGACAGTACATATACTGGAGAACTGATAGAAAATACCTGTTTGAAAATCATGTATCACATTCGATATACAACACATTAACAACTGTCCTTTGCAATAAATGAGTATAAATCTCAAACATTTTTAGTTATAATAAGTCAGTCAGCCAAACAAAGGTAAATGTAACCTAGGCTGGCAGCAGGGCTAGGAGGGCTACCTTAAAATATATTCCTATACAACTACCTATATACCCTATATAACTACCAAATATTTAGATGATAACAGATGATAGCAATTTCACAGCTGGAAGGCATACCTTGCACTGCACTTTCCCCTTTTCCACATTCCCCTTGTATGATTTAAAGACAAAATAATTACAAAATTTCTTCCCAGTGAACACTTTTTTCAACCAGTGGCCATGATATTTAACTGGCGTCTAAATGATTAGCTACGATTTTGCAGTGTTGATGTAAGACTCCTGAAGTTTTGTGTGCACATGTGTATAGTAGTATATCATTCTTTATTTTAAAAAGCATTTTAGTGCTGTAACTACTATCTGTATATTATTTTTCCCTGGTCATTTGATTAGTTTTTGTTTAAAAAAAATAGACTAATACAAAAGATATTAATTTAAAATATTTATTTGCAGCATTTTAATCAGCACAGAGCAGATACTACATATCTTTTTCTTAACTAGACTTAATTAAATAACAGTTCACTAATTACAACAGTGATATTAATCAGATTATGAGAATATTATCAAGTGCTCATGTCAATCAACTCAAGGTTATGGTATGTGCATTGTTTACTGCTCATCATTTTTTATTCATTTATTACCCTTTTGCAACTTTATCTGTATTTTAAACCATGATTTTTTTTTAAACATTTTGAACAGACAAATTCAACATAAACTTAAAATAAATATCAATTGCCTTTTTTTTTTTTTTCATGTATTCGAAATTTACTGACCAATATGCTTTTTTGTACTTGGTGATTTTTTTCATAATACAGTATACACCAGTGTCTTTGTAGATAGATTGTATGTATACAAGTGGTACCTTGACTTACGAGTGTTCCAACTAAGGGGTTTTTTGAGTTATAAGTCATCTCTCGACTGATTTTTTGCTTTGAGGTGAGAGCTAAAATTCAGGTTACGAGCTAGCTTCAGATACCCCACCGCTAGTTGGCGCTAGTTGGTCCGAAGAAAGTGAGTGTGAAGGACAGTGCTGAGAAGAAGAAGCGGATGATGTGCGTTGAATTAAAGAAAGACATTATCAAAAAAACATGACCAATTTGTACATGTAGTCAACTTGGCAAAGCAGTACGAACGTAGCACTTCTACGATCTCTGCACCACACTGAAGCAGAAGGAGTCGATAAAGGCTATAACGCCAGCGATGGGTGTTAAAATTATTTTCTTACTTTCAGACTTTATTCAAACGAAACACCCAGAAAAAGTTGCAACTCGGCGTGCAACAGCACTATTTAATGACACGTGCCCTAACTCATTTCAGAAACATTCTGAAAGGGAGGATGAAGCAGACCTCATTGGACAGGTT
>JAQMCW010000032.1:19073734-19085327 GCA_030068335.1 Chrysichthys cranchii | reverse complement strand
TGCTGCAAAAGGGGGTCACACCAGGTACTGAAATGAAAGGTTCACATACTTTTGCCACTGACAGATATGTAACATTGGATCATTTTCGCCAATTAATAAATGACCAAGTGAATTTTTTTTGTCTGGGTCCTCTTTATCTACTTTGAGAACGTGTGTGAAAATGTGATGATGTTTCAGGTCATATTTAAGCAAAAATGAAAACACAAGGTTTCACAAACTTTCAAGCACCACTGTAAATCTATGTCAGCTTGCAAGGTAAAGCTGTGGTTATCAAAATAAGGGAAGTAATTTGTTACACCTAGTTTGGTTTTGTTTCGCCTGTTTTCTCCAGATAATATCCTTGATGTCACATGCAGCCATCAGTTTTTGACAGTTAAAGTGAATTGGATTTTCTGTATATTGAAGAACGTCATTATCTCTTACTGCTTCAAACACTAGACTGACTTTATAGGATTTTTTTTTTTTTGCATTATAATGCAGTAAATCTCACAGATTCAAGACTAGAATATGAATCTAATGTCTTTTCTTGCATTTAACTTCATGTCCACTGAGAAGAATTCCCATGACTCCTCTTTCAGCAAGTTCCATGGTGTTCTAAAAGGTCTCCTGTATTAGTCTTCCATTTAATGTACTTCAGTGAGATAAGGCAAGAACACCCCTCAGGAGGAAGGTTTGGCAGATATAAAGTCCATTCTATATACCAGTAGCCCAGCTAAGGAGATCTACCATAATATCACCTGTAAAATACCAGTCAGCTTTGGACATGCGTATATTGAGTGTGACTTTTCTTGTGTCGCACAGAAGAAAATCAAAATGCCCAACCTATGCTTATTGAAAGGATACTGTTTAATATGCATTTATCCACAGGTATGTATTCTGTTCATGGATATGTGTTCAGAGCAAATATTGGAAGAGGAAATAACTCCAAGCGAGTGTCAAACCCCAAAATCTAGAGCCCTCTTAAGGCGATGGAAAACACATCACACACTATTTACATGTTTTTGACACTGATGTGGCTGTCCCTGTTGCCCTGGCTGCTTGTAGTGAAGAACACTGGTGCCCCCTGGTGCTAACTGTGTAGGTAGAGGACGTTCAAGTGTGGAGTGAACAGAAGAATTAGATCGCAATCTTTGTGGCAGTCCTGAGAACGTTACAGAGGTGCAGGAGATTAAATATCCGGCATCAGACATTATTATATAATCTTGAAATGTATACATAATAATAAATTCATACAATAAATCAATTCCTATCTCCTCTTTCGACTTATCGTTTAATTCAAAATACACACAGCATTCTGACAGAGACTTATCTTTTTTTAATATGAGACTATATGAACACTGATGAATCATCAATTTGTAGCTGCTTTATTGTTTTAAAAGCACATTGTGCAACTGTTTTTAATATACCATAATAGCAGGTCTCGTAAAACAGAAATCTAATTCATTCTAATAGTTGTGCTTCCTGAAATCCACCAGGTGATCTCTTATTAGAGCAGCAATTAGAAGAGTAAAACCCAATGTGTGCATTAACATAACATGAGCGTATATCATACATGCAGGTTACAAGGATTTAGAGACATGGCAATCAGCTGCTGTACCCAGGGTCTGCACAAAAAAGGAAAACCCATGGAGAAAGCATGGCACAAATCACACTTCCCATGTGCAACATTTGATTAGAGAGTGTAAGCAGCTTGCATAAAAGTATTTCACAATGCTCTTGTGGCTGAATGGGCAAATCCCTCCCGGCACACTCCAAAATCTAGTGGAAAGCCTTCCAAGAAGAGTGGAGGTTATTATGATAGTAAATGCCAACACTTAATCTGATGCAATATTCAAAAATCCCATATGAGTGTGAGGGTGAGGGTGAAGTTTTGGCCACATAGTGCATATACTGTATATATAGTCAGTTGAAATTGCATTGTCATGTAACAGTATGTCAATATATCAGTTCACTAGAGGAAATAATGTTTTTCAGAACAGCTTTGAAGGGCAACTACTTGGTGTACCGCATAGCATAACCAGCAGGTACGAGAATTATTTATGATGCATTCTTCTGAAGCAGAGTTACTAATAAAACATTGTGTAACAAAACATAGAAGGCTAAAATAAGGTCCTCAAATGAGGGTGAACCAATGTCATTACAAAGATCAACAAATTGATTTTGCATATGTGTAGCATTATATGTGTACATGCGCATCCATAATAGCAAATAAGTGGCAATTAGTTTCAAAACAAAGAGAAAAGGAGAGAAAGCCATTATGAAAAGACACAATGAATGGGGGGGGTAACACTGGTCTGTGTCATGACTCATGAGTTAAGGGCAAACGATCACTCTCCATTCTGCCTGGCTCTCTCCTCTTCCCAGGTTATGATTTCACATGGCATTTTCACATGGCAGGCAGAAAATCACTCACATCTTTCATGCAAACTATAGTGACAGCGACGCTAAGTGCAGCTAGCACTTGTCCTTAGACTGCATGTGACAAGAAAAAAGAAGAAAAAAAGCCTATTGTGTCCACACTTTATTTTAGCCCATTTTAAACATATATATCTGGGGAAATCCTGAACGTGAGTATGTGGCTCAGATTTATAAAACCTCTCAAATCTGCAACTAAAGTGGCTAGATGATATAATTATTACAGTCATCATTCACAGCAGATCTGCTTCTTAAGAACATCACATACATGCTAGCTAGATTGATGGTGATTTCTTTAATGTCTCAGAAAGATTAACAGCATCATGTTTGGGGTTTTTTTAATATTGGCCAATGCTGATGCAATTTTTCTGTCACAATCTCAACTCTAAGGTAATCAGGCACATGGATAATAGTTCCTCAGGATCCCATGTTGCTTTGTCTGTCCAGGTGTTTCTGTCCGACTGAGCATGAATTACGGTCAGTGGTACCAAAGGTCATACCTTTTTATTTGTTTTTTTAATAATATATTTGTTATTTTACCAAATAAAAGTGCAACAACAGGCTCAGTTTTGCATTCACCATACATCTAATTTTGTGGTTCAGGCACTTTCCCTGCAGCTCTGCAGCCAATCTGCCCAAAGAAGGTAAACAGTGTCCGTGTGCCCATGAGTGTTCGTGCAGTGAAAAACATGACATCTTCGTGCCCTTGTCCTCCTCAGAGTTGATTAAGCCTGTAACCTGTAACCTGCTGCCTTTGTCAAAGTCAGCACACCCAGTGGAAGTTCAGCCTTTGATCAGCCGTTTAAAAAGCTCCTTGTGTGCTCTCCTTACTGCCCTCATCACTTCTCTTCCTCCCTCCTTCTCTTCATCTGGTGAATTTGCCTCTTCACATCTCCACTGATCCCCAGCCAAGCTTGAAGCATGAGATCCTCTTATTCATACTCTGTCCCAGTTGGGCTGGAGGTGAAGCATGAGGATAACAGTGTGATCAAGAGATCTCACTTGGCATATGGAGAATGATTAAGGCTTATCTCACTGTCTTATGTGTAGGTTAAAAAAAAAAAAAAAAAAAAAAGGAAAGGAAAGGTTGGATCAATTATAATGCACAGTTACCAATTATAAGTGTGTTTTCACAGAAGGGACTGAACTTGGTAAAGCAGTGTCACTTAAGATGATTGCACTGTAAATTGGACCAATACAGAGTAATACAGAGTGTTATTGGAACATGCAGTTAGTGAAAGCAGGACGCAAGGACACACATTCAATTTGTGCTTTAATAGCGTGATTCTGAAAAACAGCATCAATATCCATTGGGGTGGGGCTACATTTGTAGGCAACGTTATTGAAAAGATTCTCCATATGCAGACTACAAGAGCATGAGTCAGAAGGCCAGGAAAAATATGCAGAACAACAATGTTTAGAACTGGGTGATACATTTGGCAAATCTTTTTTAACACAAAGTAGAAACAAAATGGAGAAAAAAAAAATAAGCAAGCTAATTATGGTGAAGCATAATACCGATTAATACATTAGGGTAATCAACCAATGAGGCAAGAAACAGGACCAAAACCAAGACATATCCCCGAGCACAAGCAAATGTATATGGAGGTATGGACAAATGGCTCGCAGTACTGGGAATTGTGACTCACATGGAGGGGGAATTTGTGACCGTTACATCCCCTAGGTCTGCTGAAAGAACTTTTTTCACTCTTTCCTGGCATTTTTCTCCCTGTGTCTGTCCTCTGCTCATCCATCCTTCCTCAATTCTGACACTGAAATATGAAAGAATGCACAAAGACAGTCTAAAGAGAGGCAATAAGAAGCAATTAGACATACCACTGAGTTGTACAATGAGTACGCCAGTGATGTAAAACATATGTTATGGATAAAATTGGAAACAAACTGAAAGGTTTAGAATTTTGAAATATGTAAAATAAAGAAAGTCAACATTCAATATCTTGAATATTTAATATTCAAGACTTTGCACTATTTCTAGGTTCCTATTTAAGTGTTAACAAATTTGTGATTTGACCATATTAACCACTTTGTACAATAGGTCAGATTTTCCTCATTGTTAATTTCTTCTGTCGAAGGATGTGTTCAAGGGATTTTTTTCTAAAATGGATCATAAGGTTTTGCATAAACTTGTGGAATCTATGCCAACTCATGGGCACATTGTCATTAAAACAAAAAGGTTACACACCAAATACTAAGAAATTCATGTAAATCTTTCAATCATTCTACTTTTCATTCAATTTATGGTCAATAAAATAATTTGTAATTCAAATTGTATTAATTAAAAAAAAAATGCAAAGTAGAAGCATTCTAATTAGTGCTCTCAGACCTTTGGGCCCTAGTGTATATTTTGCAGGAATTGTGTGTTTTGCTTTTCGGGATCTACTGTTAGAATGCCACCTGTCTTAAGATTAGCAGAGTTATCCAGCGGAGGAGTTGGTACCTCTCTTCTTGTGTCTCATCCAGAGGCCTGCAGAAATGTGCTTTGCTTGAAAGTGTGTTTCTTGGAAATACATAAACTGGGAAACCGTTTTTTGTTTGTTTAGGTTTTTTATGTGATGTAAGCAATGCTGTAAAAACAAGGATTTGCAGAACGTACAGTTTAACTTGTGGTGAAGTACAACCACATGGGTAGTATCAACTCTTGGTAATTTGAAGCCTGTAGTGTTAATGTAAACAATCCATAAATTGGAAGAAAAAGTCACAGAACTCAGTACTCGAAGAAGTCAAGTGTTAGCTACTTGCTGCTTAGGACTGATCTTTAACAGAGATGCACTACCCAATGCACTACTCTTCAGGACACTTGGACAATGACAAATGGAATGGCCATGGGAGCACTGTACTGGATGAACTGGGTTCAGATGAAGTATAGGTAGCAATGGAACCTGACATTGAGGACAGGTTCCAATATATTCCCTGCTGAGATCCCTAATCTGTATTCCAAACCATATCCCTGTCAATCTACCACAAACCTGGGAGGTGTTTTTCCAGGGGTTTCTGATCTCTTTATGACCTACTCTGAATGGAATCTGGCATATCTTCTTCCCTCCAGGGATCCAGCATATGAAAGGATGTTTGGAAATTGAGCACGGAAAGGGCTAGTGAAAGAATGGACAAAATCATTCTAGTTATATCACAGGAGATAACTGCACCAATCATCATGCCAATCTCTACAGAAAATGCAAGGTACCAATTGAGTACAGTCTCTCCAGCTGGTCAATGAAATCAGGATGATCTCCTGAGGTGAGGCTAACAAAACATATTCTTATGTCCAGTGTAATGTTTTATGAAGGGCAAAAACTGAAACATGCTATTCAGGGGTGAGTCATTAATTTTGTTCATTGATAAAATTAACTTAGAAGCCAGGGCTGTTGTGGTTTAGGAAGGCGTTACTGGGTTCCTGTGGGGAGTTGATGTATCATGATGTACAGTGCATTCAGAAAGTATTCAGACCCCTTTCAGTTTTTCCATTTTCCATTTGTAATGTTGCAGCCTTATGGTAAAATCAATCAAATATTTTTTTTTCCTCATGAATCTACACTCAATACCCCATAATGACAGCACAAACACGGAATTATAGATTTCTTTGCAAATTTAAATGGAAAGGGGTCTGAATACTTTCTGAATGCACTGTATATGCCTGTGCACATACTATACAGGAGGTTATTAATGATGCTACTGAATAATGCATATAATGATAATGAATTCACCTGTAAAAAATGTAGCCTGAAATATTTGGTGACTTGGGAACCATGTTAGTCTGCATGGCACACATTTTAGTGCTCATTCTTTTAAGTGGGACTGGTAAGAGTTGGGTGTACATATTGAATTTCCTGATCGTAGCAAGGTGCAAACTCCAGAAACCACTGAACCTCCTGCAAGATTCTGGGGGTGTGGCCCGTCAACCAGAGTTTGCTTGTGGTCTTCATGCCTATCTCCACAAGAACGACGGTTTAACTTAGAGACAGTTCTCACACACTCCACTGCTTTATATACAACCTTTGTCCAACCTCTGTTGTCAATGTAAATTCAAAATTCAACATTCTTTTTTTCACATACACTGGGCACAAATAAATGGTTAAACAAACCCCATCTAAGGGTCTTCCTAATAGCAGTTTGCTTGATGGATGCGGATATATTCGGGAGAATGCGAGCTGCAGGTCTAAATTTGAATTCTCCTCCCTATATAAGGACCCTCACACCCATAGATGCCCTTGTTACTTCTCAGATTATAGATGCTTTGTGTTCATTTCCATTGGCTCAGGGGGTGGTTAAAGCTTTGGAAGGCTGGATGGCAGACTCATAGAGGAGATTACAGCAGGGGTGATGATCTAAGTTTAGGACATTATTGCACCAGGCTAGTTTGATTGGGATTCACTCCTTACAGCCACTAACAGCTACCAAGGAGATACAAATGATCACTTATTCAGATGCTTTTCCTTTAGGTCACGGGGGGTACACCATCTTATTTATTGACCAGATTATTCCACATCTTGTAAGAGTCTCCTTCCACATAAAACATTTACTTACTTTTTTACTATCAGGACAGTGCAATACTGTTTGGTGTCTAGAATGGAACATTGGTATACTGGAATCAGTAGTCGTGTTTTTCAAGCCTGGTCCTGGATTGCCAGTGTTTGGTCTTTCCCCTGTCTAATGCATGCTAATGTCTGGCAACTTGGACATGAAAATGTCATTTGCAACAGAGTGCTATATATGCAGTATATAAATTTAGACCAAGTATGATTTCTAAAATTTCAGATGGGATCAAAATTAATCAACTAATAAAAAAGCAAGCCATAATCGCATCTTAATTTAAATGTTGGTTGCAAGTGTCCTTGTAGTTTATACATTGTTTTCAGATGTAAGATTGTAGTACTTACCACAGCAGGTAAGTGACTTATTGCAACCAGTCAAGCTTACGTAAACTCTTTATGAGCCCATGAAATTCACGACATTTTTATGTGCTCTGAAATTGAATGGATTCAATAACAGAGTTTCTTTCTAATGTTACAACATTTTGCACACCAAATCATTTGTCTTGTGTTTTTTGTTTTTTTTTTTGCTATTTGTTAAAAGAATTGGTCCCAATGTCTCTTTCTGCCCTATAATATTTTTGTTTGTTTTTTGGTGGGTTTTTTTATTATTTTTTTTATACATGACCATTCCACGTCACAAAACACATTTTTATCATATGAAACCATGGAACTTACATCCATAAATCCATCCATTATCTATATTGCTTATCCATTAAGGGTCATGGGGAACCTGGAGCCAATCCCAGATGGAGTGGGGTACACCCTGGGCAGGTGGCCAATCTATCACAAACAGATTGAACCACTAAAACAGAAAAAGACGACACCATGGTTAGAGGATTTCTTTTCTATGTCGGATATAGCATCATACATCCAACCTGCACCTTGTATTAATTATCTCACATCTGCATATGAACATCTGGATCTTGTGTGCTCTTGTATGATGACTAAATTTAACATATGGTAGATAAAGTTCTAATTTGACTTTGTAAAATTAGGTCTAATGCATTTTTATATTCATAGGTTTTGGTTTATATACTTTGAGCTATAGTGAATGTCAAATTAAATAGAAGAAGTAGGTAATATATCTTCTCATTTATACTGGGGTGTACTTGGGGGGGAATGCAATAAACAGTCAGCAACACCACTTGTTATTGACAGTTCATTACAATAAGAAAATATTCTAAATATGGTGTAGGGGAATGGTATGTTATTAAAACTTAGTTTGCTATTTGCTTACATTTCAAATATATAACAATACTGTAGTGTAATTTAAATAAGAGAAATCATTCTATATAAACAGGTCAGTGACACAATGCTACAGAAGTATAACATGCCGTTTTTGTTAACAAAGGATTTCATTTAAATTCATTATTGAATATTTAAAATAACTGTATTGTACTTAATTGTATTAAAGATTTATTGTTTCCCTAGGCTTTTGTACAGATGCCTGTAATAAAACGATGCATATGAATATACCCCATGATAATTTCCTACTAAAATAAAGGGATAATGATAGTAGGCTCTAGTATGAGAGATACTGATAAATTAAATGCCGATCTTCTATTTTAGACTCCCATTCAATTTATTACCTTCTAAAAGTTAATAGATGAAATTGCAGAACCAGTCAGGCTTCCTCGCAAGCCATCTTGAAGATATAAAACAGGAGGTCTTTCCCAAAATACATTTTGCTTATTAATAAAATCTCCACTGTTGTCCTCACACCGCTTTTGCAGCCAGCTGTTTGGTACAGATGGTCTGCTAAATGGTTCTTTTGCTCTTTAGACAAATGTGTAAAATCTAGCTGTTTCTTCTTATTCTCCAGCACATTTGTGAAGTCCCTCTTAGGTACATCTGATTGTTAATAGGTTGCCTAATCCTTCAATCAATAAGTAAATGTTTTAATTACTAAACATTTTGATATGCCTTTTCACAAGTCAAAGTGTCATTTGCCTTTAGCTGAAAGCTAGTACAGCAGAGTGGAGGCTCTAAAGCAAAAAATAGCTTTGTTTAATGTTTGGAGTATGCTGCAAGGCCCCTGTCTGTACCAATGCCACTACATGGATAACACATAATAAGTCAACATAATGTATGCAATTTTTTTTTTTTTTTTTTGCTTCTGTCATGTGCACACCAAAAAACTTGATGCTTCTGATTATCTCCACTGCTGTTCCAATGATGTACAGTGGCAAGTGGTTTACTCGGTTCCACCTGAAATCACCAATCATCTCTTTGGTCGTGTCAACATTAGGAGACAGTTTTTTGTCTCTACACCATTCTGTGAGCTGCTCCATCTCCTCCCTGTATGCTGACTCGTCATTGTTGTTGATGAGTCTCACAACTGAAGCATCATCAGCAAACTTGATGATGAATTTTGGGCTGTAGTTTGCAGTACAGTAATGAGACCGCAGTGTAAAGAAATAAGGTAAAGGAGATTAAAAGAACGTAAATAATGAAAAGGAGAGGAACACCCCGAGAAAGTGTAGTAGTGGCAGATTTGTATTCCCAGATTGCAACAAAATGATGTCTATTCAGGAGCTTATTTGCATTTCCATGGATTGAACCAAGCAAGACCTAAACTTGTAACCCCAATAACTGAGAGACAGGAAATATGAATGTTTAAGGTAGCAGTGAGATCAAAAAGGGGTAGATTCCCTAGTCAGTAAATGTAACAGAAACCTGCACCTACTCTTACCCATTGAGCTGTCCTCAGATTCAGGAGATCACATAAAATTTGTGAAAGTGACACAAGCACGTGGGCCTCCAGTGTCTCGTATTCCATTTGTTGTTTCAGTCAAGTTACCGGCGGTGTGTTACCACCATTTGTGTTACTTAAAAAATGGTAGGTGCAGTTGGCAGTGCAGTTAACAATTTCAGTCTCTTAGATATGTTAAATTTATATGTATTTTTTTAAAAATAAGTTAAAGAATTAGTATGTGGAACTCTGTTGAGTCAGTAAAGTTTATTCAGTGATGGCACTCTGACATCAGTACCAAACTAAACACGTTAAAAGAACAGAAGCACCTTGATAACAATAGCTTAAATTAGTAATTAAAGTAAGCAATGAAGCAGAAAACTGAGTGCAGAAAACTAAAGCTATTTTGCTTGTCTCTACAACAGACATAGGTCATAAGCATATGCCAGAACCAAGACACTCAAGTTAATCCTTTCAAGAATGAACTAGAACACGTAGAATTTGCAGAACCTGGACAGATATACAGTACATAATATGAAAATGGACATCAAGTGCAGCTCAACACTTGAAAGATTTTATAAGCACTCTTAGGGCGCACTCGCACTAGATGAACCGAACTGTCCCCAGGGGAATTTGACACATTAGGACGGGATCGATAGACCAGGCTGACCACTCCGATCCACTCCTAGGGGCGAATCACTTGGGCCACTTGGAAGAGGTGCACCTAGGAGCGGATCAGTTATGATCACACACAGCGTGAGCGCTAACCGTACCCAGGCTCCAAACCCAAACACAATCACATGCAATTTTCAATTCATTGGAGAATATTAGGAGTAATAATGGATCTGGCTGTCTGTCACCTTACTGCTGAACACGGACGGTAATCGATTTGTAAAACTGCAAATTCCTCCTGCAATTTCAGCTGCTTCCATAAAAATCTTATGCATGAAACGTGATTTGCTAAAAATCATCACGTTTCCTGGTTAATAATTCTATACACCATGTGAGAGGAACATGTGTCACCATGCCCAAAATAACACACAGTGCTAAAAGTATAGAGTGAGATCACTGTTCTTTATATGACAGTGCAGACACCAAGTTAAACTGAGCAAAAACAGAGCATATACACTGCGCATTTGATGGGTGTGTGGACTTCTCACAGCCCTGCTCTTTGTGAGAAACACACACACTTTTCTCTGGTGTGCTGTGTTTCGAATGTGCAGTGTATTTTATCCGCTCTTAACACCACTGTTTTCTTTGTTTGCTCAGTTTCCTTGATTCTGCGAGCTTATAGTGTCTGTTTAGTCAGTTTTTACTCGTATCTGCACTCCCTTATAAAAGACAGTGATCTCACTAAATATCACACATCTTTAAAAACATGATTTTATAACATAAAAATGCAAGCTACTTTTGGCACTCGCAACAACACTAATCAGTTCTTGAATGTGTAAATATTTTCCTGTGCTAAACATACCTTTCTTTTTTAGTAGCCTTTATATTCTGAAGATCCTGAAGGCAGTTAGCCTCTTAAAAGGCACTAGGATCAGTTTTAATTTGATCATGGTGCCTAGATTTCTTGACTTGAAGTCTGCTTATTTCACTAATCCAGAATCTAAGGCAATTTCATTTTGCTTGTATTTCGATCTTCCATAGGTTGACAAAACGCCATCTTTTAAAAGCTGTACAAAAATCCTATCAATTTCCTACCAGAGTGTGTTGGCATGATCTACACTGTAAAAAAGCTGTACTTTTTTTTTTTTTAATAGTAATTTGCTTTCAACTTGGGTTTATTTACAGTAAAGTACAGTTGTCCCCCGCAATACCGCGGCTCACCTCTCGCAGACTCACTTCAACGCGGATTTTCAAATTTTGATTCGCGGAATTTTTTGGCTTTCGCGGGACTCTGGAATAAAAAATATCGTTTTAAAAAATG
>JAQMCW010000032.1:18904145-18915898 GCA_030068335.1 Chrysichthys cranchii | reverse complement strand
CTTTCTTTTACCACTAGACTTATCTTTGGGTGGCATAATGATGGCACTGGGCAGAAAAACAGTGAAAAACACCAAATGATCGCCGAAAAAAACAGTATGGCTTCACATTGACCACAGCTCATCCGACGCATGTAAGCAACTAGTAGCATGCATGCCACCGCCACCTAGCAAACAATTGCTGAACTACTGGACTCAGTTGGCAACACCCAGGATTTTTAAACTTTCGTACCAGACATTCTGGCTAATGGAGTATGTATTCAGGCCAGCGGATTTTGTCCGTTGCATTCGATATCTGTTAATGCAGTGTCCGTAGATGAGAGGATCAACTGTACTTTATTAATCCACAAGAGGAAATAATAAACGGGAATAATAAAATATAACTCTACATGAGCACATGCTCAAACCCATGACCACTGCGCCACCTATTATTTTCTGCACCATCCTCTGATTAAAATAAAAAGGGGCACACTTATCCATGCTGCTCAGTATATACGCCCAATTGTGCGCTTCAACATCGTGAGAAAAATAAGTTGTGATTTTGAGACAATAACATCATCTTTAGATGATAAGAAAAAAAAAATACCTTATGTACTTTCTAGCCTTTCACTCATATTTACCGCTCTGGAAAAAAATAGACCACTTCAAAATTCAGTTTCTTTGTTTTTACTGTTTATAGGAATTTGTTTGAGGAATCGGAACATTTTTGTTTTATTCCATAAACTTCTGACATTTCCCTCCAATTCCAGAAACTGGTCAATATAACAAAAGATGCAGTGTTATCAGACCTTGAATAATGCATAGAAATTAAGATTATACTCAATTTTAAACAATACTCATGTTTGAATTTAGGATGAGGTCAGAAATCAATATTTGGTGGAATAACCCAGACATTTATAATGACAGTTTTCACGCATCTTGGCATGCTCTCCACCAGGCTTTCATGTTGCTCTTGGATGACTTTTATGCCACTCTTGATGTAAAAAAAAAAAAAAAAAATCAATCAGGTCAGCTTTGATTGATGGTTTGTGACCATTCATCTTCCACTTGATCACAATCCAGAGCTTTTCGATGGGGTTCAAGTCTGGAGATTATGCTGGCCATGACCGATCAGGTCTGGAGATTATGCTGGCCATGACCGATCAGGTCTGGAGATTATGCTGGCCATGACCAATCAGGTCTGGAGATTGTGCTGACCATGACAGATCAGGTCTGGAGATTGTGCTGACCATGACAGATCAGGTCTGGAGATTGTGCTGGTCTAGATCCTCCATCCACACCTTGGTTGACCTGACTGTTGCATATTGAGCATTGTCCTGCTGAAATAACCAATCTTCAGAGTTGGGGAACATTGTTAGAGCAGAAGAAAGCAAGTTTCTTCCAGGATATCCTTCTGCATGGTTCAACTCTTATGTCCTTCACAAACAAAAATCTGCCCTAGTCCAGCTTTGCTGAAGCATCCACAGATCACCAATCATCCACCAATTTTCACAGTGGATGAGGGACACCGTATATTGTAGGTCTCTATCTAACCATTAGATGAGCAGGTGATGGGGAAACTTTGACTCATAAGAGATGACGACTTTACTCCAGTCCTTATGGTCTTTAGCAAACCTCAGCTCTTCTTTGTTTGAAGGGCTTCTTTTAGCTTTGTATGACTTTGACCTGCCCACAGGGGCCCGTTTCAAATGGTCCTTCCCGTGCAGTTTAAGCTCAGATACCATTTCCCATTCTTTCTGTAGGGCACTTGATGTCATCCTGCATTTGTTGAGTGATATTCATAGGAGTTTATGCTCATCCTGGTCAGTGGAGAGTCATTTTCATCCTCTGCCAGTCTACAGCTTAATTGTCCCCAGTGTCTGCTGCTTGACCTTGCTCTTAAGAACTGCTGTCTTTGAAATTTTGAGGATGGACAACCTGACATTCACTGTATCCCTCTGTAAGGAAAGCCAGAAGTAATCCCTTCTTTTACACACTTTTCTTTTGAACTCTTTTGATATTTTTTGTATTCCAATTAAATTTAAGGTACTACTAGCACTGTTTTTACCATCCAACCTGGTCTTAATGTACGAGGATAGTGATAACCACAGCAGTGATTTTTATACTTTTTCTCATTAATCTCATCTCATGTGATCTCATCTCATGTGATCACCTAATCAGTACCGCATTAAGTAAAATGATGTGTGCTTGTGTTGGAATTCCACCACAGACACAGGAATGACATGGCTGCCTGAGATGAGACCTGGGAAGTTTCTGCAATGAGGCCCCAGATCACAATCCTGACAAGGACCAACTGACGAATGAATGAATGAATGCTAATACTGTAAACTATGTTAAATGATTAAGCAATTATTGCTATCCACTAACAGCACTAATTGACTCATTTGTGTGTTACAAAACACAAGACACAGGTTGTAAACAATTAATATATATATATTTTTTTCTGTTCCTGAAAATTAGTATCTAACAATTATATGATGGATTACATTCAACTTTGAGCCCTTTCAAAGTTCTCAATGACAAAGACAGACAAGTAAAGGAAACGAAGGAGGGGGAAAAAATACAATACTAGGTACATAAGGAAATCGCTTGCAAAAATTCTCTCTTCTTTGCCAGTTGCACTTGTTGAATACACGACCACATACATACGTGAGTAATGTAAAAAAAAATTCAGATCAAGCAGCCAGGCAACCCACATAATTACGAACATGTGGTTATGTGTTAGGTTTGGTGTCAGTTTAAAGCCAGACAGGCGCCCCACGTGACCGCGGAACCCGTCTTCATCACACTGACTTGTGGCCCAGAATCCAACAAGTGCAATCTTTCTCAGGCGTGTTCAGCTCCACTGGTTTAAAGATTGGTCACCCTACCGGACTTTACACCACTGCTGCTCCAGTGTGTGCTGACCCTCCACCTCGGCTGAGCGAACACACAGTAAAGTGCCGGTAGCTGATCCAAAGACGTTCAGGAGACACACAAATTAAGAGCTGGACATTACTTCCAAAACGTCCACACAGGCATAATACAACAAAGATGGACTGAGAGGCAATGATTAGACAGACATTGTACAGTAGTTCCTCAAGTCTGCGGTTGTTCAAAAGTAAAAATCACAATGCAATCTAATTTCTAAATAACAAAATGCTTGCCATTTGAGATTCGTGTTCTCATTGCATATAACGGTAGAGATCTGGAACAGTCTCGACCCTAGAGCCAAAAATCACTTAATTTCCCTTTTCAATGTCAGTTCTGAAAAAGTGATATGACAACAAGTCCTTACTGAGAGACGACGTTAGCAAAATTAACAAAAGCTGATTAATCTTGCATGTTCTACCTGAAGCCCATGCTCTCAATTATACATTAGCACAGCTAGATCATAACAGTCTTACAATATTAGAAATGAAACATTATACCCAAAATTCAACATATTAGTGCATTTAGTTGTGTGTGATTCAAATGTAGAACAAGGCAAGGTCATGTGGAGGTTACTTCCTCATAATGCTCTGCATCTCAATTCCTGTTTGAGACATGGGCGTGACCACACAGTGTAGCCCCACGCTGATAAAAGCACGAGGAGGAGGAGGAGGGCATTGGTCCTGCTGACGTTCAGTGCCCAATTCAGCTGTGCAGCACACTGGACTACAGGGCACAGCCTACCGTCAGTTACTCTAATGATCGCACAAACCGTGCCCCGGGACATCTGGACTCAACTAAAGTATCTTTCACAAAAAATTAAAATCAAATAAAACTTTCACTATCTACTTATTTTTATTTTATTTAAACAGATCTATGTTCACTTTATGCTCTTTCGTCTCTAAATATAAAATCCGACCTCAGGTGACAAATTTCTAATTGCTAACAGGCCATAAGATGGCTTTTACAGGTTCAATGGTTTCTACCGAAAAATATGCAAGAAGGCATCGTGGCATTAAAGGCCTATGTCAGATTATATTTTGGGACTTACTATCTATATTACCACATTATGTACATTTAACTTACTGTAACGCTCAACACTTGTGATTTGTCATTAGCAAAGAATATTATTGGGAAGGATTAACTAACAGGGAGATAAAGTTTCACATATAAACCTATCAAAATATGCATCCTTTCTTTATTTCTTCCCTTATCCCCACTGTAATAAATACAGGTCCTGGTAGGGGTACAGCGAGGAGAAAAAAAGAAAAAAAAAAATACTGTCAGCACCGAAACAGCTGAGTGAACTCTTCCCTGTGGAAAAAGCAGGGTCATAGCAGAGTCTAGGATTCATTGGTAAACGAAACAGGAATTTGGAAAGAAATCAGGAAAAAGAAAAAAAACAAGATGATAAAATCAGCTGTACATAGAGCTTGAAATTAGCAAATACGCTTACTGTCTTTACAGATCCGATTAGAGATGTGCGCTGGAGCAAAAAAAGTTGCAGTAGTGGGCCACTTTTACTCTCTGGTGTCAATCTGATATGAAGCTCATGGGATAAAAGAACACTGTGATTAATGTGGGAGCGTACTGGATGCAGGGCAGTGCACGGTTACGCGTCTAGTGTAAAATGAGCTTTATCCATCCACCCACCCATCTCGCTTTATCCTGGTGCGTGCTGCCATGCTTTAAATTACCTTTTGCTTCTATTTTTATTCATATTTACAGACTAAATTCATTAGAAATGGGTACAAACTAAATTAACTGTGGTCAGCAGGTAGGACTGGTCAGCCTTTCTGAATGCGCGAACTTGATTGATCCAAATTTTCTGCAGGAGCGAGTGGGATTGGTCCTTTTGTGAACACAGGAACTCAGGATTCGTACTGCGTTTCGCCTGCATATGGATACAGTGTCTATGCCTTCAGGGTTCAAGTCACCATTTCGTTAATATTGTACTAAGAGATAAAAATCGTCATACACCTTCAGAGAACCTTTGCTAATTTCAAACCCTTTATGGAAAAACAAGACACTAAAGCACTGGGACCTGAACTGAGGACAATATTCCTAAAATAGTAAAAGCGAAGGTTCGCTTCCCTCAGTCACTGCTATCGTCTTCATCCTCGTCCTCGGAGATGTTGTTGGTGCGGCTGTACGAGTTCGAGCGAGGTGGCAGAGTCGCCCCCGTGGAGAGCTGCTCGTAGCAGAACTCGCATACACGCACGGGTTTGGATGACTGGCTGGGCAAAAGGAACTTCTTGTCGGAGCAAGGGCCACACACGACGAAGCCACACTTCCGGCAGTGGTGGCGCCTGCTGACTGGCGTGAATTTCACCTTTTGGCATCGCATGCACACTGACGCCTCCGAGTCGGGCACCCATACGGCCGCGTGCTCGCCCGTGGGCGATTTGCCGCTCTTCTCCAGTAGGTCCGACACACACTTGTTGATGTGGCTCATCCACTCAGACTTCTCCGTGGCTGTGGCGGCGTACACCGCAAACGACTTGGTCGGCGTTTTGATGAGCCAGCCGTTACGCAGCTCGCCCTCGTCTGCCACCGTGTCGATAGTGACACTCTCCAGTGGGATGATGTGCTGCTTGTTGTACTTCTTCTTCTGGATGACGATATTGCCGTACACCAAAATGTCATTGAACAGGAAAAACTGGCGGGCCTTGGGCTTTTTGCGGCACAGCTTGGTGAGGACGCCCTCCCCAATAAGCACACGGCCCGGGATGGCTAGCGGCTGGCCGGCTGTGCCGAAGCAGCCCTCCACAAGCGCAATGCGCTTAGAGTTAGCTTCGCTATTTGCCAAGCGATCCACCATCTTTCAGTAACCTACAATCCAGAGAGAAAAGAGAGGACCAGTAAGTACAAGACGCACTTAAGTTAGCACTTCAGTTAAACTAGAGGTCTAGTGCGCTTTACGCTAGCTGTAATTAAAAAGAAGCTTTATATGTATCCAGACACTTAAGAAGCAAGCAAGATTAAAACCAGAAGTTAAAGTACGGACATGTCTCCGGTCAACAACGATTAATAACACAAATCAGATTCACATCTCAACATAATTCTGCTGGGTTCACAATTCATGCCAAAACTATTTAACATCTGACAATTATCCAAACAGATATCATTTTATTACTCGTGCATGGGGGTGTAGATGACAGTTAATTTTCCTTGTTGTTGTACATTTAAAACCGAGTTGTACAAAACGTCACCAGCTACAGATGGAGTAAATCAGAGAGC
Source organism: Chrysichthys cranchii (assembly GCA_030068335.1). Lineage (NCBI taxonomy): Eukaryota > Metazoa > Chordata > Actinopteri > Siluriformes > Claroteidae > Chrysichthys > Chrysichthys cranchii. The sequence continues at coordinate 18,909,751 of JAQMCW010000032.1, read as the reverse complement.
CATCTCTGTAAAAGAGGCCGGGACAATCCGCAATCAGCTGCAAATAAAACACGGCATTAACCCTTGCAATCTTTCAAGGGAAAAAACAACTGATGGATTTCCAAACTTGACAAAAATTCTTTGCTAATCTGGGTTCAGTCAGCTTCAGTTCAGTTGCAACAGCACAGCGGTTTGAAGTCTGTTCGTGATTCCGCTTTCAAGTCAGGAGCGTTTGAATTTCAATATGAGGTAATCACTCAACTTTCAACATGAATCACTTCATAAACCATTGTGCAAAGGAGGAAGTGTTATACTCTCACCTCTACTACACAGTGTTTTCACAGATCGCCGCTTCTGGCAACCTGTAACTGTCCACGGGTTTACACAACACAAGTTCTGTAAAAGCTGAACTACCACACTCCCTCAACAACGACCCCCCCCCAACCCCACCCCCACGCCCCACATGAAAAAAATAAAAATAAAACTGAGGTTATATTGATCTGACAAGTCACACCTCACCCAACACCATAGACTGGGGGGGGCGGTAAGGGGGATGCTAGTCCCACCAGGGGGCAATGCAGAGCTAAAGGACCAGAGGGCACTATGCCTCGCATGTCTGCTGATCTGGGTTTGGATTAGAGCTCAGCCGGTTTCTGTCACTTGTCATATATTTGTCAAATCACGGATCATCATGTTGAGTCTTTCGTAACTTTTAGTTCCACTTTCTACTGAGAGGTTCTCATATTTCTGGCTTTGACTTGAATTCTTTGAGCGAATCGTTTTTTCCCCTCCCCAACAGAAGTAATAAGCTTTTTTCTGCTCTATTTTGCTAAGGGAAACTGGTTCCCTACAATAACATCCATGTTTTAATGTAATCTCTCATGCACAGTTAGGTCACTGTGATGCCCATGGATTTAAATAAAAGTACGTATTGAGATCACAGCTTGTGCAGGCAGCACTCGCGCCAAATTTCTCAGAAGTATTTTTAAGATGTCCTTGTCATCGTTGTCATCTTCCCCTCATGGCGTGGCAGTGTGTAAAATCTATGGCATGTAAGTGGGCACGTGTTACACAAGAAGCGGGTTTTAAAACAGGACTGCACATGCCCCTATGGACCAAGCTTGTCTGCTCTATAAAACCCGGTCTGATCGTTGTACATTAGGAAATTCTTATGTTTATGTAATACAGAAATAATTTGGAAGTAATACTTTTTATTGCTGTGGTTTACACTTATGAACAGCAATTTTCAGGTTAGGAAATGACACTGTAATCAGTTTTCTGCAAGTTCTGCTTAGATTTCAAATCAAACATCTCCTGAAGTAACACAGTATCTATAGACGTACATTTAAGCTTGCCATCAGGTCTCAAGGGGAAATAATGAGGACAAGCCTCTTGCTTCTCAAAATCTCAAATTTACACTTAAAATGAGTAAAGGGGTTTTTTCCCCTTTGGTCTGAGTTTGGTGAAAACTAGGGGAAGTCTGGCTGAAACCATGTGCTTTCTGCACCCAACAGAAACCCCTTAAATCAGTCAGTCATGAGTATTAGAAATATACATATTTTCCACTCACTGCACTGAAAGGCAGGTTTTTGGGGTTTTTTTTTTCTCAAATTACATGGGAAGTGTTCTACACACGTCTGAAAGCGCAGTTATGGTTTTTTTTAAAAAAAAAAAAAAGGAAAGAAAAGAAAAAAAGAAAATCCCACAGGTTTCAGACGCAGACTTTGGTGCTTCTCGGCCGATTTCTCTCGGTACAGTCATCAGTTTAATGGAAAAGGTGAAAGACTTTTATCCTGCAGAGAAGAGCAGCACGCTTAATGAACAACGCCGCAATCATACTCGAAGTGCATTCACACCCACACAGGTACATGTGCGGGCTTGCTCACAAACTCGCACCTTTCCAAGTGTGTGTTTTGTTCCATGCGGTGCGGGACGATGGTATAACGACTGAAACATTTCTCTTCTTTTCAGGGGTCAGGTCAGAGCAGACCTAAGCAGTGCTCATCACAGGTGTGATAATGGCATTAATTAGCATTATGTGACGTCTGGGTCTGAACTGCAGAGGATGCAAACGACGTTTTAGGTTTCAGTAACCCATTCAAGTCAACTCGCCGGGGAGGCAGGAATTAAAGTTTATTCAGAGAACAAACAAACTTTAGAGAACTAAAGGGTCCGTTTCTTCATTAAGTGTAAATTTTGTCCGCGTGGTCAAGCCTGCCAACTGCAGGAGTTTAAAATCCAAACGTTCCCATTACAAGGCTGAAATCTGATTCTTCCCCTGATGTCTACATGGACGCAAAAATCAAAACTTTTAAAATCAGATTTGAGTCATATGTGGTCCTAGATCAGATATGTATCTGATATGTGGCTACGCAACGTGCGGTCAGATCGCAATTCATTTGGATTTTACAGAGCTGGCTCCGTTCTCATACCCACACACCTCTTGATGTCAGCAGAAGTGTAAAAAAAAAAATCAGTAAAAACTAGCCGTTTGGCTTTTTTTGTTTGTTTGTTTGTTTTTGGCCTTCTCGACCTGATCATGTACATCTGGTGAACTGTTCGCCATCCTCCAGAGCAAAATGCAATGCATACACATTAGCTTTTAGTTTATGTCAGTTTTTCACATTTTAGTTTAGTTTCAATACCATGAACCGTCTCACGAACATGGCGGGTTTTTTTTGGTGTTGACGCAGATGTGCTGTTTCGGAGAACAGATGTGTTCAAATTACAGGCAGATTCAGCACATTACATTACTGTCATTTGGCTGACGCCCTTATCCAGAGCGACTTATAAGGTCACTTATAAATGTGAACCGTCAAGACAAGCAAATCAATTCTGAGCAAAACATCAGATGTGAACAATGAGGCTTGTAATGTGAACTTAGCCCAAAGGTGAGAGACGTGCATTTAAACTGTATACACCACTACGATATCTGTAATAGTACATGGATCCTCCCTGAGTAGTTGCACTATAGTAGTGTATAGACTGTGTTACTACACAGGTATTACAGACACACAAAGGTGTCCGTGTTTGGACATCTGTTCAAAGACAAAATTACTAATGTGTACCATTTTGAAGAGGCAATATTGTTCCTTAACTGCAAACAAACTCAATTTTTCCTTCTTTGATGGTTAAAAGAAACTAACTTGGAGTCGTGTAAATGACAAGTTTCCAGCTCCAGATTCTTACCTCGACCAAGGCAAGGCAAATGTGGAACAAGACGTGGTGACAAGAATCTCCACACAGTTGACTCACTTCCCTCTCTCTAAAGACATGAAAGTAACACATGGTAAACCAGTCAAGCCTGAGAACAGGGCCATAAAAACATGAACATACTACAGAAACGAAATCAATCCTCAAGGGGCCTGAAGAGATGGCACGATTCTCTTCCAGTGCAGATACTGAAACCTTGAGTATCGGCAGATACAGATATCCATCAGCCACACATAAAAAAAACCTACTAAGCTTTCACGTGTGTGTGTGTTTTTTAATGGAAACACTTCAGTTTACTTCACGCTTCATACTCTTTCACATGAAAAGCACTAGCACTGTAAACATAAGAACATTTTCTTAACAAACAAACAAACAAACAAACAGTGTGTCCACCATCTCCGAAATTCTGAAAAATGTATTCATTTTCCAAATTTAATTCCCATATTTGCCTTTTGTCACGGGATCCGATATGCAACGTTTTCTTTGATATCCGATGCACCATTTTGTTGCTGGCAGTGGCCCGATACGGATATCGTCCATCAACCCAGCTCCATCCCTAGATGCAAGCAGGATGTTTTCACAGGTTATCTGAAGTTCAGATGAGTTTGTCGGTACGCTCTTAAAGAAAGCAAACCTTTCAACTTGCTGCTGTCATCTGTGCTCACACAGTGCAAACACAAGGCTGATCGTGGGTAGTAACCAAACAGGTGAAGGAGGGGAGATGATCAGTACCAGGAAGCAGCCTAAAATCCAAGTAAAGGCATCGGAAATAAGGATGATCTTAAGACTTAAATATCCAAAAAGCCTCTCTCTCTAACCAGGTCTTATCAGAATCAACGCCTCTTTTATGGAAAGGAACCCTTTCGATGTTCGAAACTTAAGATCAGAGATTAAATGATTGGTTGACTGAAAATGTCGACAGGTGAAGCGTCATCACTTCTCCTAATCACACTCGAGTGTTCTGCAGAGCTCATGAGGGTAAACACAAATTAAGACACGGACCACGTATATGCATCGAATAACAAGTAATAACTTGTTCGGCACTGTATGCTCTGGATGTGTATATATGTGTGAAAGACTTGCTCTTGAGCTAGAAGGTACAAGATGTGCAGATTTTTTCGTGGAAAACTCCCTCGAGTACGAGAGACGGCTGCAGCTGGAGGCGTGGAGGTGACCGCATGAACGAATACGTCTCTCAAGATGGCGTTCCTAGAAAAAGACAGAGGCGGATGATCTTGAAAAAGCTTTTGCAGTTGCTCATCATGTTGAATAATACGCTAATGGGCACTGACTACTCACAGCTCAGTGGGCTTTATGGCAACAAAGATGCATGAAAGAGATTCGTTCTCTCTGGGAACTGAATTATCGGAGGAAGGACGAACTTTATTATGTGCTATATCCAGGCAATTGTCAGGTGAGCACCGTGAACTGAATTCACTGTAAAGAAGCTTCGCTTGACCTTCAAAATCAAAGTCTCGTCAGAACAAATTTAATGGGAAATTCCTGCATGCCAGTTTAGTCATCATTAATGAAGCGCTAAATTGCATTTCAGTCCATTTCTGATATTCAGTGAGACCCCGAGTGACAGCAGTAGTCATGTAGAAAAGGACAAGTCATTGCTGTATTTCTTTGATTTCTATCTACAGAGGGGCCCAAGAAAATGTACACATACTTCATCAGTGGTTATCTACGCCTGTTTTTTAAAATCCAGATTGAATTATGGCGTCAGTGTGGAGAGACGTGTATACAGTGACACAGCTTTTACGCAGATATTTTTCATGTTCAAGTGTGTATACATTTCTTTGGGCCCCTGTGTATTTAAAGTAAATCACTATAGGGGGAAGGCTACAATAAGAGCCACCACCGAAAGAGAGAAGCAGAAGTGGAACTGGCATTTCCATTGAAGCGCACTACAGTCTTCAGAGAGGCCGTTTCCTCTGCATCTCTGCATGTAAAATCAAAACGTAGAGCTGCTAATAATACACTGCCTCCATGTACTTCGTCAGGACTGAAGCGAACTCTGAAGGCTCTGAAGCGAGTTGTTTCTAAGGCTAAAATCAAGGCTCAAACTGAACCCTGCTGTCTGAAACACTGCTGCTGTCATTTTTTTTCACATACAAATTGTTAAGAAGTTTTAATCCACCAGCTGAGGCTTTCACACGATACACAGAAACGTTAAATACATTTCTATAATCGGTTCCACCTTACTACAGTCAGCTTATCAACGCTGACGGTGTGTATGAAACCCACAGTCTTCGGTAGCCTTATAACTCTCACTGAAGAAGTATGAGGAGATCATTGGTCACATCCAAGAGCCTGCAGAAATCAACTAACCACTAGTGCTGCCACTAACGACTAATTTTCTAACGATTAATCTTTCGACTAATTTTTCGATTAATCGATTAATCTAAACG
>JAQMCW010000032.1:18843956-18854228 GCA_030068335.1 Chrysichthys cranchii | reverse complement strand
AGGGTTTATTAAGCCTTAAAATATATATAAATAATAAAATTAATGTAACGTCGCAACATCGTGGGTTTCACCTTTTGTGGGGGGACGCCGGAATGTAACCCCCGGTAGGCAGGAGTTCACTGTATTGTTTGACTGAACTTGGGTGCAGGGTGTATTGTGCCCTCTACAGGGAATGTCATGCAGTGCACCATATCACATTCCCATTGTTTACATGGTTGGCTGCCAAGATCAAAAATAGCAATGAACTATGTTTCTGTGCTAGGGTTGCTGGCAAAACACAAATGTCTGTCCTGCCTTTATGTCTTTTTTTTTTTTTTTTTTTTTTTTTTTTTTTTTTTTTTTTTTTTTTTTTTGGATGGATATTTCATAAATTCCATTCCTTCTTTGAGTATATTTTTATCTTTATAAAGGTCTTCGTTTGAGATCTTTGTAGAGTAAATGTCGATCTCTCTTGTGTGATCCTCTAGCTGAAGCTTGCTCCAGTGCCTGTGAGAATGAGCTGATAGACGGCTGCTCGGAGAACATAGATGCTCCTGACTGCCCTCTGCGCTGCTCCTCCTGCTCCTCTCTGGACTCGGCAGCAGACCTGGACCCTGAAGACAGAGGATTGTTGCGCCTGGATGCAAAGTGTGGTCTGGAGGAGAGCTGGTTTATCACACCACCGCCATGCTTCACAGCTGGAGGAAGGGGGCCAGTGCTTCTGGAGACCAGTCCACTGGAGAACCTGCTCATTGAGCACCCCAGCATGTCTGTCTATGCTGTGCATAGCTCACACCACCACCAGCTGAAGGAAAACTCCTGCGAACCCAGTATCCTCAGGTAACATTAACCATTGATTAGCTTTCAGGATTTTTGTAGAATGAGCTAACTAATGTTGCTGGTTTAAAAGTTAAAAGGACTTCCTTGTTTGTTGCATTGCAGTAGCTAGTTATTTGTTGTAGAACTATTTAATGAAAGACAGAAAAAAAAATAATGCTGAGAAGATTTTGTGCAATGCTTTAATTTGAAGATAGATAAAGAGCCATGCATTCACCACCCCCCTTGAACTTGTCCACATTTTGTAGTGATGCAACCTGGAACTGAATTGGACTTATGGAGTATATGTCATGAATCTACACAGAAATGCGAAAAGTTCAAGGGGGTGAATACTTATGCAAGGTACTGTAGGCGGTCTTCCTGAAAAATGGCACTTCTTCTCACTCGACTAGTGAGAATATTCAGAAGTGTCCACCATAACAGTCATATAACTGATTCTTGCTACATGGCTGGTTTGGTGTAACAGGTGCACTTTTGTTCCCTGTGTAGGTCTGAGGTTCAGCGCAGACCTAGTCATCCTACTGGCTGCTATGCAGCCGCTCTCACCGCCACACGTGCCAGCTTCCTGGAGCAGGCCAAAAATGGGCGCCTGGCTCAGAGGATTCGGGACAAGGTGCAACGCCAGCAGCTGTCCCGTAACGCGCTCCGTCGCCTGAACTTGCTCCGTGATGGGGGAGCCAGGCAGGCAAAAGCCACCGCAGGTCATGTCCACCAGCCCGGACAGAGGCAGTACAACTACTGAGACCATTGCCACTGTGCTCCCCCAAATAATACTCTCTCTCTCTCTCTCTCTCTCTCTCTCCTTCCCAGCTCTATGCTAGGAGCCAGTCTTTCTTACATAGACACAGTGGGATCCTTCAGAATCAATAGCATAGGTCACTTTACTCCAGTGCAGGTACCAGTCTGCTCGAGCGCATGTCCAAATCAGGCTCTGTTTAGCTCTGCTTCTCTTACCTGGAGCTAACAACATATTTTAATTGTCACAGTTTAGAGTGCTTACATCATGGTTTCTGTCTGTATACACTTCACATGCAGATCCTCATGTAGTGTGAATGTAGGGTTTTGTCTTCATTCTTCTTCTTCTTATTTTTTTTGCATGTTGTATTTCTGTGGACATGCAGGAATTGTATCATCCTGTGTCTACTTGTTTTAGATATTGTTGTTCATGGCCTTTTTTTGCATCACTAACTGCGTTTTTGTGTCTGAGTGAATCAATCTGACAGATTGTGTTTTCTGTTTTAGAAAAATTCCTTTTGCTATGATGTTTTAAGTTGAGCATTATTCATCACTAAAAGCCTTTAGAAGTACATTTACAACTCTGTATGATGTATTTAAAACAAAAACCTTAAGAAATATTTTTAAAGAAAGACAGACAGATATATAACGTATAGTATATAGTTACCAGTATGACATTGTGTAAGAGGTTGTGTTCTCTGCAGTGTGTGTGTGTGTGTGTGTGTGTGTGTGTGTGTGTGTGTGTGTATATGTAGGTAGATTTTTTTATGTTAGAAGGCTTTTTTTGTATTACATTTTATTGCGTAAAAACAGTTGAGCGTTTTATTGTTGGTTTGCTTTGAATCTGCCATACATGTCTCAGGGTCACAACGCAGTCACTTGTACTCTACTAAAATGCAGATTACTTGACAATTGTTAATTGTATTTGTACATACTGAAGAACTTCTTAAACTGATCATGTTGTACATTGCCTTGTTGTAATATTTGTAATTAATCACTTTTAACGAAGCTGAATGAAAACGAAAGGCTTGCTCGTCCTAGGACTGTGAACAAAGTCTTTCTCTTGACTGTTAAAATCTGCAAACAATGAGTAAAAATGTCTTTTAGGAAGTGTTTTTTTTTTTTTTCACTCTGATACGATTTTGTGTTTTCTGCCTTCTGTTAGTTACATAAAAGTTTTATTTGCAGAGGTAAATATTTAATCCTGATGTAGCAGCAAACTTAGTGTTTTTCCCCCCGATTTGTTATTTTGTCTGTTTGTGTGTTCATTGATCTGTCTGAAGTAACACAACATAGTCATGAGACATGCAAAACATGTCTTGTGTGGATGAACTAGACTGATAGATATGAGTGCAGGATTAATTTGTGGCAAACAATAACTGAGTGTTCATGAAAATATTCAGTGTACTTAGGTGAGCAAATCGTATACCACGCCTGAGATGCTCTATCCTTGAGCACAGGAATTTGATACGTGTTATTTTCCTTACTTCCCTTCTTAACATTGTTTTCTTTAGCATTATTTCTGCAGTCATAGGGATTTTAGTAATCTAGCAGCTTGGTCCATGTTGCATGTTTTTGTCTGGGGGAAGGCCATTTCTTTTCTGTCTTCAGACTATCTTGTAACTTTTCATGATGATGATGATAATAATAATAATAATAATAACAACAACAACAGGGATTTTGGTTTGCCTTGAAATCTGTTAAGGATCTTGTGCCTTCCAGGTTAACAGTGTGACAAACGCATCAGTGAAGAACTTGAATTCTGTCCAAAGGGACTTTAGCTCACTATGCACAGGGCAGGAAAATGACCTTGTTTTTCCATGGAAAAAAACAAAACAAAACAAAAATGTAGCAAAGTTTCTCTCTGTGTTTGTGTAGATGATTCATAACGTGTCCTTGCTCACTGGGTGTCCCAGTCAGACTATTCTTTGAGCTTCAGTTTCCTGGAATAAAACAGCATTTTGCCAAATGTGTAGGTTTAAGCACCATATGTTTATTTTTTCCCTTTCTTATATTGTGGATTCCTATTTCAAACGTACACCATCTTTTATTTGTACCTAGCATAATTTACTGTCGTAAAGGCTTCTTGTGAGTATAATTTATGCTCGTTTATTTTTCAATAAAAGCTTTGGTTTTTAAATGATCCCACGTGGTTTGTGCTTTCACTTTCAAGGAGCTAGGATCAATTCTGAAATTAACACACACCGTTTCCGGTTTGTACAGCCGCCCTGATCACATGAACTAACCGGAACTAATAATTTTACATGAAAAAACAAAACAAAACACGATTACGGTAAGCAGGTTTACAATACAAGCTAACATTTGTCATTACTGCCCCATCATTTAACACAATATAACTCCGTTTTTCCGTATCCTGTTACAATAGCTTTATTTGTCGTGGGAATATATTTTCGCAAAAAAAAAAAAAAAAAAAAATAAATATATATATATATATATATATATATAAATCCCCCAAGTGCCAGGTTGCTGGCTGCCTCTCCGACTCCAGCTCATTTGACAAGTTTCCAGCCTGGGAATGTTTACATTTTCAAGCAGCAGCACGTTGTTTCTGCTACAACGCACCTGATTGGTCAGGCGGATTCTAAGCCCCACCCCTTTGCCGGTCTCATACCAGGAAGTGTCCGTTGGTGCTAAAAATCATTGTTAAATGCGGTGTGAGTGTGTTTGATGGTGACGGAGGTCCCCGGACTGTGTGTACTGCGTCTTCGGGCGCCAGTTTGGTTTGACCGCGAAATCAGAAAAGCGCTCTTTTTAAACAAAAGTCCCTGTGAATCCGGTCACACCGAAACACTCAGGAAACACACACTCACAGTCCAAATGTCAGGAGTAAACGCAATAAAACGTGGTGAAACGTTTGATTATTTATCCGTCTACATCTTAATCACGCCTCAGTTACAGGATTAATTTAAACACAAAACCGCGAAGATTCAGGATTTAAATATATTACACCTCGAAAGGGACCGGATTTCGCGCATGCGCAGTCGCGCCCTTTATAAAGGTTGGCGCCGGCGCCAGCTGATGTCTGTTCATTTATTCTGCTGCTGGTGAGTGGACGTGTCTCTTCCAGGGACATTTTGTACTTATTAGGGTTTTTTTTTTTAAGGAATTTTACCTTTCTTATTTCTCAGTACTTTGGAGATGCCTATAAGTGCATCTGTGTAGTATTTGTATGTAATTTTTGGCTATTTTGCGGCAGAGTAGTGGTACTACTAGTACTAGTGAGCTAACCTAGGTGTACTGAGGTGCTGCTAGTCGGACAAGCTGCCTTAGTAACCATATTAGTTGGTGTCCGAGACTTTCCTGTGGTATAAATCTGCAGTATATTTGCGTATGTGAGGTAAACGTGTTTTTAGACGTGGACACACGGAGTTGGGGGTCAGTCCCGCCAGGCCAGTGCGGTAAAATACCTGGGTCGGTTGCTAACTCCTTAGCTAGTCTCTTGTTCAGGATTAGGAAGAAAGACACAAGTAATTATGGTGAAACAAAGGTTGAATTCCTGTAACATGCACAATATATGTGCCGTATTGTCAAATTTAGCGATGTATTGGTTTTTAAGGTCGATATTGGTGCTTTTTGGCCGGGTTTTGTTTCAGGCGGGTTGTCCTCCCGCTTCTTAAATTGGCGCGGAGTCGACTTTCAAAACCTCCCCCGGCTAAAGAAAACTCTCACTTTACAGGGATTTAACGACACATTTACGCGTTACACATGCATAAATACCTAGCGAGGAACTTATTTTGTGCCTTTTTGCTTAATCAAGTTAGGACTTTCAGTGTAATAATGTAATAAGCCCTGTAAAGCAGGCGGGTTGAGGAGTTTGTGCTGGGTAGGGCTCCATTAGCTAGTAGCGGCTTGGCCTGTTTGGGGTTTTTGTGCTGCTTTACCTGAACGGCATTCTCTTAAAATATAAATGTATTTGGTGTCTAGGAAATATTAACCACATGACATTCATAATATTGTCTTGCTTTCAGGCGTTTGAGCTAATTTGCCATTGGAAAAATGTCAAGACGCAGGTAAGAGCCCAGTTTTGTATATAAACTTGATCATGTTCTCCCGACGACAATCTCTGACCAAATGTACAAACATCACCGTTTACGGTCTTCTCGTTTGTCCAGTTGCCGTAACACACTGCAAGAAAGAGATGAAAATACAGCAGACCAAGATGCACGGCTAAGGAAGAGAAAAGCTGAGGTAGCAGGATGTCTTCGTCCTGTTCAGTGTTGGACTGCGTGTGTTTTATACTTCTTTTTAGCGTCGGGTTGCACTGAAGGCTAGTAACACTGGTTTTCTCTCTTAATTATCTGCAGTGCAAAAGAAAAACGCCAGTTATCAAGAAACAGAGTTATGAAATTCAGGTGAGTCGTGATATTACACTTGTTTTCAGATGTCCTGGAGTAACTCTAAGGGGGGAAATGCGTGTTAATGTGTATCCCTTTGTTTTCCTGAGCTTGTTTTTCATGTACATAAACACATATTGTGTCCTCTATAAATCGGTGTTAATTGTCTGTGCGTGATGACGCAGCAGCTGGTCAGCGTCACGGTTAGCCCCTCCCCTTTATCCCCGCCTCCTCCCGCCAAATTGAGCTTTGTTCAACTGGCCTGAGGGCTTTTGTTTCCTCACTTATGATTTTAACTTGTGTGTGCATGCATTTAGTATAAGTACAATATGTGTTGTGTAAGTGTGTGATTTAAAATTTAAGTGGTGCACTGACTCTGGGGTACCTGGACATTGAGGAGATTATACTTACTTTCTGGTAGTTGGACTTGTCTTTTTTTTATTTTATTTTTAAGCTAATATGAAATGTGTACTCTTACAGAGCCGGTGGGTGGAAGGGGATGTTAGTCCCTGCGTCCTCATCGAGACGCCTCACAAGGAGCTTGAAGAGACGAGTAACTTGTCTGGCTTTAAGCGCTTTCAGTTCAAGAATCTGTTCATCAAACCCTCTCCACTGCCTTGCCTCAGGTAGGAACATGATCAATGACTTTGAGATTTGAGTAGAGATTTTTTTTGGGTATGTAATGTACATGATGATTTTAAGATCTTCCAACAACCCTGGCCCTGCATTACATGTCTACAAATTTCTGGGTTTAACATGTACTCAAATGACAACTGGTGTGGTGTATCTTTTAACCCTGCTCTGGGACTATGGCAAAAGTCATATTCTTGATACCATGGGGTACATTTGATCGTGGCTGTCCACACCACCTTTTTCATGGTTGTAAAACACACTTATTTCTTCTTTCCCAGTATCTGCATCAGTCTTTTTTTGGGAATACATAGTGGACATAAAGACGACCCTCTTGTTCTTCTTTGGAACAATGGATAAGAGAGTGAAATTGTTTATTGTAGTGAAACTACATCGTCCTCTGAATCCAAGGAGAGATTCATGCACTGTGCACCCAGATCCTTGAAATATGGAAAAAAATACCTTCATCACATCGAAGGTACTATGGGGTCAGTTTGACCCCAAAGTGAAAATAAATCTAAATTTAAAAAAAAAAAAAAAAAGCGGAAAAGACCTTTGAAGCTATCGAACATGTCACATACTTAGGAAGGCCTTACGAGAAAATATGTGGTAGGCAAGGTCACTAATTGTGATAGTTTCCAACAAAAAAAAAAAAAAAAGGTCCAAAGAGGACTGGGGCCACACAAACCCCATTGTACCAGACCAGGGTTAAATGAAAAATACTTTATGTACACAGTTAATAATGGACATTGACCCAAAGCAGCATTATAAATATCTGGATATCAATCTGGATTTATTGATCCCTAATATCGCTGGTCTGTTAAAAGTACATTATCCCTACATGTTGGGCTGGTGCACACTCCTCTGTCAACACAGAGGCACTAGCCAGTCATGGGCATGTGTGAGCTTGTGTATGGAGATGTGCTGATGGCATGGTCCTCATAGTGTGTTGCACATGATAGCCTTCACCCTCCCAGGTTTGTAGCTGTTGTGTGATAGGACAGCTGCCTGGTGGGTGGGAATTGCCCTTGACTAAATTAGGAGCAATTTGAGGGGGGGGGTGTAAAAAGATCTGCTTTTTAAACTGTGTTGTGATGTATTGCATTCTGTAGTCCTAAATGAACTCTTCCCCTTTTACAGATAATTGTCTCTCTAGTGTTTTATTTTCTAAATTTGTTCTCCCCATCTCCACATGTGTATGTTTGACAGCTGGGCCAGTTCAGATGATGTATGGATTAAGATGCTGAATAAAGAGCTGAAGTATATCCATGATAAAACCTTCATGCAGCAGCACCCTAGCCTGCAACCAAAAATGAGGGCCATTCTTCTTGACTGGCTTTTAGAGGTTTGTGATCTAAAGTGTGCCTTGTATTTTTCAGGTCATGGCTGCTTAACAAGTATAACACTGTGCTTAAATGCATCTCTTTAGGTGAGTGAGGTGTATACACTTCACCGTGAGACCTTTTACCTGGCTCAGGACTTCTTTGATCGCTTCATGCTGACTCAGGTAGCCATCGGGAAGAACCAGTTGCAACTCATTGGCATTACTTCACTATTCATTGCATCTAAATTGGAGGTAAGACTTGACTTAGTTGCCTGTATGATGAGGTTTGTATAAATGTCACATACATAACCTTTTTGGTCCATTTTGTGATTTACAGGAAATCTACCCACCAAAGCTTCAGGAGTTTGCATACGTCACAGATGGTGCCTGTGATGAAGATGAAATCCTTGAAATGGAGCTGATAATGCTGAAGGCATTAAATTGGCACCTCTGTCCAGAAACTCCCATCTCTTGGTTGAAGCTTTATGCTCAAGTAGGCTCTCTGAAGGAAGGACCAAATTTTCTTGTGCCTCAGTTTTCTCAGGAAACTTATATACAAATGACCCAGGTATGTGTGGTGATCATAGCCTACCATTTTCTCCTTATAGTAATGACAGTAATGTAACCTGTAGTGTATTCTGTCTCTTTAGTTGCTGGATCTTTGTATACTGGACATTAACTCGTTAGATTACCAATATGGAGTTCTTGCTGCTGCTGCATTTTGTCACTTTACCTCAATAGAAATGGTCCAGAAAGTATCTGGTAAGACCATGACCATATCAATCATGTATATTCAAAATGGCATCTGATGTTTGGCATCTTTATAGACTCGTTCTCTCCATCTTGACTTATAGAAATTAAAATGAATATGGATTAAATATTTTCTTTGCCTCACTTGTACATTTGTTAATTAGAATGTTACAAGCTATTAAGTGTATTGAAAAAGTGAAATGTTTCTAAATGGAACAAAATTTGTAGCTATCAGGGCAGATGGATATTGGTGATCATCAGGGTGGGGGTGTTCAGTCAATATTTGGATCGAGTAAAATAAGCAGTGATGAGAATAGCAGCTCATGTATGCCTGGTTCTTGTCTTAGGCCTGACATGGGACAGTATATCCAGCTGTGTGCGCTGGATGGCTCCCTTTGTGAGGGCTGTGAATGAGTATGGCCAGCCGAAACTGAAGGACTTCAAAAAGGTTGCAGCAGAGGACCGGTACAACATCCAAACTCATGTGGACTATCTGTCCATGTTGGTAAGTATTGTATTGTTTTCTCACTCGGTTCCTCTGCTTTTCTCTTCCTCAAATCAGAAGTTGTGAACATTTTGTGCTTTTGTGTATTTTTTTTTTTTTTTTAAGAACGATGCTCAGCAGCGACAGCAGGAGAACCTGGACCGATTGTCTCCAGTGGCTGTAGGAGGTCTGCTGACTCCACCCAAAAGCACAGAAAAGCCTACTAATGTTTGAAAGGCTTAAGAACAAACTTCTGTTTCTGATCCATACCACCTGGCAGTCAACAGTGCAAACATGCCTTTCTTTGTGTGCAAAAGACTCCTGGACCCTCATGCAGATTCAACACTTCCAGAACTGGGCTTGTGCTAGATCAGTGAAAGGATGCAGCAAGGTGTTGTGTTTGTAATAACAGTTGTCATGACTTCACAGGATGGTGTTTAAAGCCGTGACGTGTGCCTTTTATCAAAGACTAAATAGAAAATTGTTTACAGCTATTTAAGCCCTATACAATATGAGGGGCTTTCATTTCCCAAACATACCCAGAGCAATGCAGTGTTGCATGTGAGATTGCTCAGTTTGTAGAATTGTCGTCTGTTTCTTCCCCCAAGGTGTGTGCGTGCATGTGAATGTTCATGGACTAAACTAATGTTGCCATAGGATTTCTAGGCAGTGCTGCTCTAAACCTCTGGTCAGTGTGAAGCTAAACTGCAGCATGGAGAAGCTTGTGCAGATGAGGAGTCATTCTCGCACATGTGCTGCATTGTGTGAATTCTTATTCTTAGGAACACGTTCCTTAGACTGGCTATTATTTCACTCTGAAAGAAGTTTAATGAATTTAGAATTGCAAAGTATTTGCATATTTATGGTGCCACCTTACTATTTTAAAGTTAGTTTAAAGTATAATAGAGTTTTCCTGATGCTATGAATTTCTTTTTGTTTTGTTGCCAAAGGCAAATATTTAATTCAGTGGGTGCTTATTTATGAATCTGTAAGATGCAGTATTGTACTGGACCTTACTTTGTAGCAGAACTTGATATTTCTTTTTCTTTTTAAACTCCCAGACCTGGGAGCCAAATACAGTGCCTGTAAAGTAGAAGGTATAAACCTGTGTGTGTGTGTGTGTGTGTGTGTGTGTGTGTGTGTGTGTGTGTGTGTGTATATAAGAGAATATGTGTACA
>JAQMCW010000032.1:18810160-18824237 GCA_030068335.1 Chrysichthys cranchii | reverse complement strand
TATATATATATATATATATACACACACACACACACACACACACACACACACACACACACACACACACACACACACATCTTTATAATTCGTGCTTTCAGAGATGGGACATTTTTAAAGGAAAAAATTTGTATGTTAATAATGTAAATTCAAAACCCCTGCTCTTAGACTACCAGTGAGTTTTCAAAATTCAAAATTATTGTTTATATGCTATGGGTGCATTTTTTTTTACATTATGATAGATAGATAGATAGATAGATAGATAGATAGATAGATAGATAGATAGATAGATAGAATGGATATATATGAGATGTTTCATGGTCCTGTTCAGCGCACCACCCTGGAAGTGAATGGTGCAGTGAATAAATAGGAGTTCAATCACGCACTAGAGAATCGGAGCGAGCCAGCGTTGAGCAGTGCCTCCTCCTTCAGCTCCCTGACTGTAATCTGCACGCTGGAGGTGACATCGGGCCAACTCTTATCGGCCACTCGCACCTGTAGTCTGTATGTCCCAGCCGGGGTGCCACTTTTTATGCTTAGCTGGCCGGAGTTCTGGTTAAGGATAAACTGCCTGTGAGACAGACAGAGAGAGAGAGAGAGAGGAGGAGCGACAGAGACAGAGTTAGGATGTGTATATATTAGGGGTGCAGTGGTGATAAAAAAGCAACAGCTAATTAAACAAAGTAGACATTTTGAATTGCCATTCAGTGTCTTTGGCCAGACATAATAACAATAACTAAGCAGTCCGTTAAGAGGCTTTATGTTTCCGTGTTTCCATAACACCCTCTAATTCTTCAGCGCTCATGTAGGGCCACCATCCAGACTGCTGGCATTATAAAGTGTCAGCTCTCAACGTGTTAGTCCCTGCCCCCTTTTTCACTTTCTCACAGAAAGGAGTTACGATGACACTTGCTCAGTGGATCATGGTGATGTCCTTTAATATGGCCCAGCATTTCAGCTAAGCACAGGCACTGTCAGCCTGGACAGGCTAAGCAGAGTACTGACTCAGATTACAGAAGGTCACTGTGGTAATATGACAAATATGCCACTGCTGTACCTTACATGTCAAAGGCGTTTGGCAAGATACATCCACAGCACGGGGTGTACAATCTTTTCAATCCAGCCAGCAGGATCACCCGATACCATGGGTACCAACTTATGAGATCTAACCCTAAGTCTTAATAACAGCCTTCAGAATGACCATATCCTATCCCAAGTGTAAAACGTATATTGCTGGAGATGTACGTTTTGACTCAAAACAAACGTGTTTCTCCTTACAGTACTACTCATCACAGTTTCCCTGGGAGAGCTTGATTAAAGTTCATTCCCTAGCCAGTGCATAAGCGAAAGACATTTTTTTAAGTGAGAAGACATTTAAAATCATCCATCTGACCAAAACCCAGATGTGTTCTCACTAAAAGTACACTCTCTTGCTCCTTTGGACCAAAAATGAAATGTGAAAAATGGTTGTGTTTTAGTATTCGGTGTCAGAATGAGCCTTAAAACATGTTTGCTCTTCACAAACGCTGCTGACTAAGTGCAGGAAAAACACTGACATCATTCTCTTTGAGTAATCAACACTTCAAACTTGTAGCAGCACTGTGAGTGCTGGCTCCGAAGCTGTGATTAGGGGGAAAAAAATCTGTTAAAAAACAAAGCCAAAAAAAAAAACAAAAAAAAAAAAACGAATCTTTTTTTCGGTCACTTTGCCTTCTGTCGCTGGCTGCCTGCCAAAGTGCACACCAGTGCAATAAACTGTATAGCAAAATTGGAAAGTGGTGTAGGTTACCTGTTACCATAGAGGGCATACTATTTAGTACGCGAGTATGTAATTTTGAACATAGACTTTAAATCGCCATCTATCCTTGAAAATGAAAATGAATATAAACCTGAATCTGTATCTAAAATGGACACTACATAATACCACACATTTTATACTATAGACCTAACAGCACACCATTTGGTGCATGAGTATTATCCGAAATTTCATCTAAAGCTTGTGTCTACACCTGGCACACCTAATCTGTGAAGCGAAAGAATAAACTATTAAACAACTGGAATCAGGTGCACTTATGAGGATATCTGTAACACGTCAAAAAGCATCTAATATCGATCAACAGGCAGTGGAAATGTACCTTTAATATTATCTTGCTGACACTGACAATATGATGCATGTACTACAGAAGTATTTAACTGTGTTTATCACCCTGGACAGACACACCAAGGTCGCAAACTCATGCTGGCTGGCGTTCAAATTAGAATTTAAAAGCTGCAATCATGTTCACATAACGGCAATTGAGTTCCACGCGGCTAGTGACCTCCAGCTGTGCCAAATGAGGTAATTACCCATCAAGTAAGCAAATGAAAAACTGCCAAGGTTGAAGTGATGCAATGTGTGCCAAACATCATGCCACAGAGCCCTGTGATAAACTGCTAATCTATTCACGTGTTACTTATTCTAATTAACAGGAGCAAACAGTTTCCAGAACACCTCAAGGAGGCTAATTTTGGAGAAAACCGTATTTGAAGAGACAGGTCTCATCAGACCTCATGTGACATTTGTTATGTGTATGAATATTAATGCATGTATTTCCTTCGTTTTGAGAAGTGTCAAGTCTGTCACAGCTTGTGCAGCGGGCGCAGTATGACGCTCGTCACTAGTTCATGTGCTGCTCGTTAGAGTTAGAGTCTGTCACATGTCAATTTTCTAATCAACTGCAACACAAGAATGTGCGACTCCAGAAGAAATCTCATTTTGATTAACTATTAAATGCATCCAGTATAGTATAATGTGATATTCTCCACAATGCATCGCTCTGCTTCGCTCTCATCACTTTGAGTGTCAGCTGCCAGGATCACATTTCAATAAAAAAAAAAATAAAAATAAAAATCAAAGTACCTAGGAGGTCTGTCTTCAAATTTGTAAACCTTTTCACTCCAGTCATCAACGTCAGGGGATTGAACTTGGCCAAGAACAGTGGTAGGAAGAGTACCTGCGGAAAAAGCAAAATACATCATTATAGAAAAGTTACCCCAGACAGAGTGCAATACCCAAGGCTGTCTGCGTTTGTATGTGTGTGTGTGTGTGTGTGTGTGTGTGTGTGTGTGTGTATGTGTGTGTGTGATAGAGAGACAGGAGGGAGAGTAGAAAGACTCACTCCCTTCTATTTTTTTGAGAGAACACTTCCCACCCCACCTCATCTCATTGCCAGATATGGACTTGCTTAAGCTGCATGGTAGGGGGCCAATGCTATTAGTTAGCACTTCTCCAAAAGGCAAAACAGAGAACTGCAATCCTGTTAGGCATGAAATCAGCAGCTTTTAAAATGGCTCCTGTTTATGTGCCTATTAAACCTGGGACTTAAGGAAATCGTTTGCTTCATGCCATGTTTTGAGCTACACCACGAGTTCTTGTCAGAAGGAAACACTTTAAATACACATAAAACCCCAAACCATATTTCCCACTAAGGGATGCAACGAGCTAAGAGATGGTGATGAATGCTAAAAGAATACTGTATAGTTTAACTATAAGCACTCAAGCAAGACAAAGGACCAACCTTTCACAGAAACATACCTTCATAATTGTAGACTATGAACTCTGAGTGTCCAGGTGCATGTGGGTGGTCATTCTTATCCCCAATTATGACAGTCAGTGTACTGGTGGAGCTCATTGGAGGAGAGCCACTGTCAGTCATCAGAATGGGAAGTAGGTACTCTTTCTGTTGTTCCCTATCAAAGGTGCGAAGGGCTGTTATCATGGCACTGCCATTCCGCAGATCGGTCAGGTTAAAGTTTGTGGCATCTGAAGTAATCATCAGCAGGCGAATGGAAAAAGGCCCTGCGTTCAGTGAGCTATCTCTGTCGATGGCATGGAGCAGAATGGAAGTGTCATTCATATGGACAAGCTGTGGCGCAATGGCATTCTCCCATACAATGGGGCGGTATGGCACCTCAAACTCAGGCCCGTTATCGTTAACATCTTGTACAGCCACCAGAACAATAGCAGAGCCGGTGAGAGAAGGGTTGCCCATGTCTGTAGCCAAGATTATCAACCTGTGTTGCGATACCTTTTCTCGGTCCAAAGAGTCTGCTACCACCACCCACCCACTCTTATCCACGAGGAACTGCTGAAAAGGGTCAGACTCTGGGGCAATGCTATAGGAGAACTTTCCATTCTGCCCTGAATCCAGGTCCATGGCAGTCACTTGGGCCACAATGGTGCCCAAAGGAACATCTTCAAACATGGACCCTGCATCATAGAACTGGGGAAAGAACACAGGTGCATGGTCGTTCGAGTCCTCCACTTGTATGACACAATATGCCAAGCTATAAAAGTCGGCATCCTCCACTTTGACTGTGAGGTTGAAAGTACGCTCATGGGGCTTTTCAAAATCAATCTTCTTCTTCAGCCGCACCACACCCTGTCGATTCCCCTTGTCCGTCTCAATAAAGAACTTGCGGTCATCATCTCCGCCTATGATGCTGAAGGTCATTACAGAGTTCTCTCCCTCATCGCCATCTGTAGCAGCCACTGTCAGAACTTCGCTGTTGATATCCAGGTCCTCTGCCATGGTGGCCATGTAGACTCTCTGTGTGAACACTGGAGGGTGATCGTTCACATCCGAAACTACAATCGTGGCTGTTCCAGTCCCAGAGAGGCCTCCTCCATCCCTGGCCTCCACAACAACCAAGTACTGGTCCTCCACCTCCCTGTCCAAAGATCTCAGCACTGTATAGATGGTGCCCGTATTTGGATTGATGGAGAACAGGTTGAGATTGATCTCATTACGGACATTCTGGACAATTCTGTAGGTGAGAACAGCATTCTTGCCAGTTTTAGGGTCATCCAAGTCAGTGGCCTGCATCTCCATGATGGAGGTGTCAGCTGGGGAGTTCTCAGGCACATGGCCCACAAAACATCCTTCTGAGGCACACATGAATTGGGGAGCATTGTCATTTATATCACGCACCTCCACCAACACATCAGCAAAGCCAGTTAGGCCATCACCGTTTTCGTCAGTGGCCAACACGAGGAATCGCCAGGCTGAACGGTCCTCTCGGTCCAGACGCTTTTGGGCATAAATCCGTCCGGTGAGTTCCTCTATAATGAATTCACTCCCAGCACCCTGTCCATGTAATGAGTAACGGACTGCACTCTGGTCTGCCTCCTGGTCTGGATCTGTAGCTGAAACCTGGACAGTAACCATCAATAAGTAGCTGTAAATATATCCCAGCAACCCCTTTTAATATCAATGACAAAGATTACTAAACAATAACAGAAATTGTTCATCATCTCACACCAGGATGGTTTATATAAAGCTACAGGCTCGGTATGTTAAAATATTAATTTGAAAGGATTTTCCTTTCAGAGAGGTCATTATTAAAACAAACAACAAACCTTCTAAGTAAATCTATATTAAACAGGAAGTGCAAATCAAGTCAGTTTCCCCTCTCAGGGAATCAGAAGGTTGACAATAGCCTGCTTATACCTTCTGAAATCTGCTGAAATTAGCTGTGTGTATATTTGAATGTTCAGAGCCTACTCACCTCCAGCACTGGAACAGGCAACTCAATCAGCTCCTCCGTTACACTGGTATGATACTCTGTCTGGCTAAAAATAGGTGCTTCATCGTTTTGGTTGATGATGTTAATGACCACCACTGTTTGGTTCTCCCACTTTCCATCCGATGCCACCAACCGTAGATGGTAGCGCTGCACTCGCTCATAGTCCAGCCGCTGTGCAATGAAGATGGTGCCAATCTCTGGCTCAACGTCAAAGGTGCCCATAGTGTTTCCTGAGGTAATCTGGTAGCGCAGCTTGGCGTTGGCACCTGTTAGAGATGTGGAATGCATCACAACTTTGCTATGGGGTGACGGCTATGTAGCCGAGTCACCTTGAGGCATCAATCTGTGATTTTTGGATTGGAAAATGAGTCGCAAAAGACTTTATTGGTGGAGGGTAAAGTTCTAGGTGGGATTCTGAGATTTTTAGTACACTATAATTTAAATGTAAAAATGATTGCACTAAGTGCCCCTACTAATTAACATTATTAAGTAACATTAGTAAACAGAAAAGCAAAAATTTTTTAAGGCCACCAAAGAACACCCCAAAGGAAAAAAAGATCAGCTAAGTCACTCTATGCTTCTACCACACTTTGGCATAGCTTTGATTAACACTAGCTCCTATGTGATGAAAAGGTAATATGATGCAAGTCTCCACATTCAGAAGTTTAGAGAAATTCTTTAGAAGTCTAGAAAGGAATTTTTCTTTTAACTAAATATAAAAAAGCCAGCACACACCCTATCCCTCCAATTAAATCTAAAATTTATCGTGACCTTTTTTTTTTTTTTACATAACTCTTAGCTGTGTATGCAAATGAGCTCAGTCCTGCTATTAATTTCTTTGGCTGTAGCCCAGCCTCAGAGGTACATCAGAAGTCTGCAAGCCTTTCATCCCTTTTTCTTTTCTTCTCCATCTCATCATTAAATCCCCCACAGGTGGTCACATAATCACAGGTTATGCTATCCATTTATCTCACAGCAAACTACAGCAAATCACCTATTTGTCCATATTGATCTTGCCATGCTATTTGGCCCTCAAAATGGTAATGCAATTTAGTATAGAAGACAGGTCTTGTTTTCATTAGACTTGCGTGAAAGGATGTGTAAAGTATACATAGAAGAAAGGGTAGATAAAGATGTTGAAGAAACTGAAACTGTCTCAGGGTAGCCACCCTCCCTGTCCTGCCTACCCCTCATACAGAAAGAGGAAAACAACTTTTATTCTGGCTCTGTTTACCAGCCTGGATCAGATTTTATGAGACAAACACCATCTGTGTGTGATGTGAGAGAATGTGTGAGAATTTCATTAAGATGTGTCGCACTCGTCCTGGTCCCAGACATCAGGATTGTAGAGCATAATGTGTCCTGGCACTTACTGAAGGCATGAAGGCATCTCGGGTGCTTCCGCCCAAAGCAATTTCTTTAATGACCAGCTGCCTAATACGGTGTATCTCCCTGAAGCACTATAGGTTGCAAGACCTACACACACCACCCTGCACTGCACACGATCTAAGAATGTGAAGGTGGGATAATATTAAGTTTACCTGGTGCTTTCAGTCTGCTTTGCTGTCCATCCACAATTCTCATCTCAACACTAGTTATCAGCTTTAAGAATTATTCTAAAATAAAGGAATGTCTAATACGGTATTTACGGCATTAATCGTTCTAATAGCCACCTTTTCCTCCTAGTCAGTGTAAAATGAATTGGGGGCCTTTGAAAGAGAGGCACTAGGCTCTGATTTGCATTCCTGGACATGACAACACTGGCATATTATCTGTCTGGAGGATCTGCGCTGTCCATCCAGGCATGGCAAGCCTGACACCTTCACCTCAACACAATGGCCACTGTCTCATCCATAATGAGCTTTTAGCCACATTCACTGGTTACTAGCACTCTCCCCCTGGGCTCTCCCCCTCCTCTTCTGTTGCTGATGGTGGCTACATGCCACACCATATTTGTCAAACATGTGTACCGTATTTAACAGGTGAAGCTCTGTCAAGATGGTGAGAGCCCTCACAGCCCTGCGTGTTTGTTTATGATGACAGATGAGCATTGGTCACCTTCTGTGCAAATGAGGATGGGAACCGTCAAGCACATTAATCTGTTAATGAACCGTCAAGGAATGATGGGACAGAAGTGAGGAGACATGGGGGCAGAGAAACAGGCAGACTGACATACTATGTTGGGCAGAACAATGACCTGCCTAAACCTGTCTCGCTCAGATGGACAGGGACAAGGCTGTGTGTGTCAGCGCTATATCTCAGAGGCTTACGGATTATATGAACGTCTGCTAAGCAAAAATTGCCACAGCCATTGATGGACCGAATGCCGAATTGCACAGAGACGTTTCAGCATATTGGGCCAGTGACAGTATTGCTCAACTCTCAGAACACATAAAGAAAACATAAAATTTATACAGCCAGGATTTATTTCAAGAGTCAAGTATTGCTTCCCATGAAGGCATCATGATCTAGCAAAAAAATGGTCAAATGAGTCAGTCAACTTTATGCAGGCATATTTTCCTTCTAGGAGCCTGTAGGGGACATACGAGACGTTCCCTCTAGAAATAAAAGTATACACAACGCCAGAACGAGCAGGAGGAACATTCAGAAAGATGTGATCAGAGCAAAGCTCCACAGCGAGGCCAAGAGTGACTGATAGGAAATCTTCCAGAAGACATGCCTGATCGGCAAGCCAACAGCTTAATAGGATTTTCTTATGTTTCATGGATTATCACTGGTTAAGACAGATAATCTGCCTGCCTGGAAACCTGTGCCAAGAGCGCAGGAACATTGCTGAATTTATTATCATCCCAGGCTTTTCTAGTTAAATCCACATGCTCTTATCAGCAACAGATTACCCCTTGAAAACACAACTTTTGACAGTTGAGTGGAGTTAGGTCACTTAATGCATGCCTCTAAATTCTTCAGTGTTGCACGGTGGCTGAGTGGTTAGCACTGTCTCCTCACAGCGAGAAGGTCCTGGGTTCAAGCCCCGGGTTTGGCATGGGTGCCTTTCTGTGAGCATGTTCTCCCCATGTTCGTGTGGGTTTCCTCCGGGTACTCCGGTTTCCTCCCACAGTCCAAAGACATGCACAGTGGAGATTAGGCTAATTGGCGACTCTAATTGTCTGTCTCTGTGTGTTGCCCTGTGGTGGATTGGTGACCTGCCCAGGGCGTATCCCGCCTCTCACCCACTGTCAGCTGGGACTGGCCTCAGCTTCCCCCCACGAACCTGACCGGGATTAAGCGGCAGAGGACGACGAAAGATTCAGTTCAAATCGCCATGGATATTGTCACAAAACAACTTTACGCATATATGGATGTAGCTTTATATCTGTAACAAGCAAGACAGAGGTAACAGTAACAAGGAAAAGGCTCCATGAGAAGATATGAGAGGAGTCTCTCCTGTGGGTGACAACAGATAGTGAGATTGTAACTCATTACCCTTCTACAGTCGCATATTTCAGTACTATATTTTAAAAAATCGAACCGTACTAAGTGTGCTGAAAGGATATTCAAAAAGATTTTACTGTGAATAAGAATCCTAGAATAACCATAAGATAGTCTTTATGATTACAGCAGAGGATCCAAATCCATAGTATCCAGGTGAGATTATTAAGCACTAAAGCAATGGTGGGCCATAAACTGTTTTTGGGAAGGACAAATCTTTAGGGGATCCACATGGAAGCATCCACAGGAGCAGAAGGTGAATCACAAGCACAGGAAGCCCCAAGAAGAAGTAGAGCTCGAGTACTCCTTGGGCGCAACTTCAGACTTACCAAAGCACTATTCTGTGTCGTGGCAAATGTGGAACCTGTCTACTTTATACAGGATATTATGTTTTGAAAATGCGCCTGAGTGCCTGGTAAAGGTGAATCTTGGCAAAGAATCATAAAATGTGTTTTCTCTGGTTCTCAGCATCCTTCCCACAAAGGGTTTACCTGTCATTACGGCAGCCTATTTTCTTTCTTTCTTTCTTTTGTAAAACAGCTTGAGACAAACAAAAGAAAGGCGCCAACATCAAATAGCTACCTCAGGGGCCTGAATGTGTCACTCCCACAATCACCATAGAGATTTCCTAACAAGCTCAGTAGGGAAAAAAAATACATTTTCCACCTAGGTTTACCTCACACTATGATTATTTTTCCAGCCTGCAGCTGTCAAAAATAACATTACAGATTCATGCAGTATGAGAAATCCACATTAAAAATCAGACAGGTGACAGTATCTGTAAATAAGCTGTGTTCTGTAGGGAGGGCCTGGAGCTATCTCACCTCTACAGTAGTATATACTGCAGGTGCAAATTGTTCTACCAAGTAAAGTTATGGAACAGGGATGAGCTTTTCTGGTGTTACCATCCTGACGGCAATCAAAATTCTTACCCTCATCTTCGTCATTAGCGGTGACGGTAATGACTACGTAGCCCACTTCCTTGTCCTCCTCCACACTGATCTCGTATACAGGCTGGGAGAAGGCTGGGGCGTTGTCATTTACATCTGTGACAAAAATCCTGACATAGGCCGTGTCTGTGGAGAAGGAGAACGTACCACATCCATTAACGTCAGTGAGTATTAATAAGAATTGTGGAATAAGAGCTATGAATAGTGGGCTTTTATGTTGCTTAACTTTATTATGATCACTATAATTGACACAATTCTTGATAGTGACTTTACTCCTTTCTAACACTGTAGTAAGGAGTAAAGCTGGTTACGCAGACCTGCTCTGTTGTTGTTATCACTTATCACTGTATATATACGCATGTGGATGAATTATGAATAATGACTGAACAAACACACCTGAGTTGGGTTGACCCTGCTGTCCAGGCCGGGCCGACTCCGAGCTGTCCTGGGACTGAACCTCAATCAGGTAAGAACTCTTCTGTTCACGATCAAAGGTGGCTTGTGTGCGGATGACGCCTGTGTATGGGTTAATGCTAAAGAACTGAGAGTCTCCACTCTGGTCCTTCAGAATGACATAATTGACCTTGATGGAAAAAATAAAATTGTCTCGTGTCATGTAAATAAGTGTAACTAGAAATACAAGTGCCATTTAGAGTAGAGTTGTGCAATATAACACCATGATACGACACCATCATCATAAAGTTTTCTAATGCAATTATCATAAGCTTTCAGGGCACTTAGGACTTCTTTGCAACATTAAAAATGATTTTCGTACCAACCCTATGCCAATCACATGGGCAATGCCACATGTTGTCAATGTTAGATTTTCCACTTCATTTATATATTTGTCCCTGCTACAGAAGCAGAGTATAATTCGGTGGAGCAGGAAAACTTTAATAATGACATAGCCACAAACAAATTTAAGTTGGGAAGTTATCACACCTGACTTACACCTCTATCTAGTGAATTTGATTAGTGTAATAGGTCCCCATAAATGGCAACTAAAAGTTGACAAGACTTGAACTTGAGCAAACTAACTACGTGCGGCAATTTTTGAAACGAGTTGTTGTCTGGTCTGAAACCAAGCGCCTGGCCATTGACCTCCAACCTCTCTCATCAACAAAGCATTTCTGCCTGCAGAACTCTGACTTACTCGATGTCTTTTGTTTTTCGCACCATTCTGTATACACTTTAGAGACAGCTGTGAGTGAAAACGCCAGGAGGTCAGCATTTTTAAATATACTGGCACCAAAAACCATAGCATGGTCAAAGTCACTGAGATCAAATATTCCTCAGTTTGATGTACATAAATATTAACTGAAGCTCTTGACCTGTCTCTGTATGATTTTATGCACTGCGCTACTGCCACATGGCTGACTGGATAATTGAATGAGCAGGTGTACAGCTGTTCCTAAGTGGCCAGTCAGTGTAAATGGTTGGACTCTGCCCCACCTTCCCATATGGACAAGCTGACACTGCCCTGTTAACCAAGCTTGAAATCATCTTCAATGCAAGCCAGTCTGGCAGACATTAATTTGGTAGCTAGCTAAACTCTGCTACAATGGACTCCTACGTCGCAAATAAATATCTAAATTTCTACCTAGCACTACTGCTTAGTATGAAACAACTAAATGACAGGTGTAGAAAAAGTACATTTCATGGTATGCATTGGCCTCAGACCTATACAGTGATAGCCTATGAACAGAAAAGTGAAAAGAATTTGCAGCAAAAACTGCATTCTTCATTTAAAGAAGTTTGAAAAACACATGTTTTAATTTTAGAATTTTAACAAGTAAGTATAATTAATTAGAAACATAATATACAATAACTATAATTAATTCTGAACATCAGTTGCATTCATATTCCAAATAGGTCACACTCTTGATTGTGATCTATTCAGTCCTTGCCCAAAAAGCCTTGGCAGGAAGTTAAAGCTTAAACTCTTGGTGGGATGAGGTCATTGTGTTTTCAGCATGCAGGAAAGAGGCAGTGTTCCTTTCCAAATGTGGTAGCCAAGACTGAGACCATGAATTCATATTCCTGACTCCGTTCAGAATTCAATCCACGTTTTAGTGGTCAAAGAACTACAGGGTGGGCCACGAAAAAGGTAGCCCGCCTCCGGTGTTAAGATGATAAGATGAACAAGCAAATAAATTGTTTTTATTCATTTAAACAAAAGTCACAGACACAATTCATTTAAACAGATGCTGAAAGTGGTCTTTGTTCATGTCTATGCACCTACACATGGGGCAACAGATGGAACCGAGAAAGGGCCTACAGCCTCCTCCAAAGAGCATGGTGTCGGTATTGGAGGTGGGCTACTTTTTTCATGGCCCACCCTGTATATTCTGGCAAAATGAGTTCTCCCATCCTAAAGATTTATTTAAAATGTTTAAAATTTGATTAAACCTTCCTTTAAGTTTATTTATTTATATATATATATATATACACACACACACACACACACACACACACACACACACACACACACGCACACACACACACACAAACCCTACACAGGTTATACATGGCTTCAACGTAAAAATGAAAATATTTCTTGTAATATAAAGTCTAGTTTATTAAAGTTTATTATTCTCCAATAACACTCTCGGGTTGAATTTTTGAATTTCCAATTATTTACTTTAGTGTCCTATAAGGGGTTAAGCTATAAATGCATCTGTCATAATGTAACAAATGAAAATAATGCGCTCATAGGAGTCTCAGCAGCACAGTGATGCATGCGGAGCTGGAATTTGCTCAGCGGGAGCTTACCATGCCGTGAAGATCAGAGTCCAGGTCAGAGGCTGAAACCTGGGCAACTGAAGTGCCAATCTCAGCTCCTTCAGGTACTGTGGCTTCATACGTGCTCGACATGAAAAATGGAACATTGTCATTCACATCTGAGTGATGCACAGGAGAGAGAGAGAGAGAGAGAGAGAGAGAGAGAGAGAGAGAGAGAGAGAGAGGCACAATCTGTTATGGCTGTAGAAAGCACACACACAAAATATACTGGACTCTACAGATTTCATAATGATGTGTGACATGAATAAAATCACCTATTTCTACTGAGTGGTGCAGCATGTGCTTTCCACATGAGAGTGGCAGCTGCGAAGAAGGCTGCTAAGTTCATAGCAAGCAGGGGTGGTGTGTGGGTGAGTGGCTGTAAGAGAAGCTTGGCTCTTCCCTCCAGAGCGCTGATTACAATGTCTCTCAAATGAGCTTTCTGAGGGCTTTTGTCTTCCTTTCATTCCATTTCAATCTCCATTTCCCCCCTAATTAATGCTGATGTGGTCTCAAGTGTTGTTCTTCCCTGCTGTAGATGCTTACTGCTTCTTTGCTGCCCCTTCTTTAAACACACACACACACACACACACACACACACGCTATCCTACCATTGTCATAATTATTAATACCGCTAATTATAGCTATGGATACACCTAAACCTAATCCTAAGCTTGACCTTAGTGACCTTTTTCCCATGTGGACCATTCAAATCCCCACAAGGTCACAACTGGCAGATATTCCTAGCCTAGGGGCAACATCTGGTCCCCACCAAGATCCAAAACATGTCCCATGGCTTTAAAATGCAACTTTAGGTCTTTATTAGAGTGAGGGCTAACAGTGTGTTGTAGCTGACAGTACCTCTCTAAGTCACTCCTTACCTGTAATGTTGACATAGACAGTGGTGAAAGAGGCGAGTGGGACCGCGGCAACATTCTGCACACGGACACGTAGGGTGAAGAAGCGAGTGGTCTCGTAGTCCAGGGGCTCAGCTACTAGAATGGAGGCCGAACTGTCCCTTCGGTTAGGCTTGATGTAGAAACGCACAGGCATGTTAGTCTCGGGAACCTGCCCCTCCTCCAGGTTATAGGTCACACGTGGGTCACCAAGAGGAGAGGTTGCTTTTATGGTCTGTGAGTAGGAGAGAAAACGGTGGTTTACTGTTTTTACTCCATCCACAAGTGCAGGTTGCAAGGACTTAATTACCTGACAACCCAGCGTATCTATCTACCTGTCTGTGTATGTGGCTGGAAATAAATCCCTGTGTGTGTGTGTGTGTGTGTGTGTGTGTGTGTGTGTGTGTGTGTGTGTGTGTGTGTGTGTGTGTGTGTGTG
>JAQMCW010000032.1:18792282-18810060 GCA_030068335.1 Chrysichthys cranchii | reverse complement strand
GTGTGTGTGTGTGTGTGTGTGTGTGTGTGTGTGTGTGTGTGTGTGTGTGCGTGTGTGTGTGTGCGTGTGTGTGTGTGGTTTCTGTGGAGAGGAATGAGTGACAGTATGAGCTAATTGAGTGAAATCTGCTTGGACGTGCTATAAATGTTCAGGGAGGTGAGTTTTTTTATTTTTTTTATTTTACAAGATGTATTAATGACATAGCATAGGTGCTGGCTAAAAGTGCCTCTTTTGCTTAAGATCCTGGAGGATAATTAGCATTATATGTGAAAGGGCATTATATATCAGCAGAAACGTCAGTTACAGCACTGCTGACTCCAGCACATGAATTCATTAGGCACAGTTCACCTGTAATCCATCTAATTTCCCATTGAATTCATATTGACATTTATAGAGTAACTTTCTGCTGAAAGAGACTCTGGACTCCCTCCTGATCGAGCTTCATCTCCATTTCTCCCCCTTACATCACTCCAAGCTAAGGCACAGAGAAACAAGCATATCCACAAGCATAATAAGGGGACAGAAACCAGTGGAACACAATTCACAGGCAAGATGTTACGATTTTAATGCCTTTACCAGGCTTAGATGAACGTAAACAGTGCATAAGTTTGAAAATACAGTATGAGCAGGAATGGATGAAAATGATTTGTTAGAATTCGGTCCAATATCAGAAGGTATGGATTTATGGATTTTATGGGTGTTATCAATGTCACTCTAACGTCAATCTTGGCTTCACGTTTATGGCGTTAAGTTTTTTTCGTTTTATTGTTTTTGGGGGGGAAAATTGGCAGAACAGAGAAATAGCTCACTTCATATATTTCTTAAGCATGCAAAGAAACAAGTGTTGAAAGCATGATACCAAGTTTGGTTTGGGAAAATGTAATCAAAAGCTACAGCTGCAAACTGTCTGTAGAGGAACTGTGAGTTGTCTAGCATAAGGGGAAAAAACATTTAACCCCAAACTACTATCAAACAACTGACATTGTAAAGTAAACACATTCCAGCACGATGTAGACGATGGTCCCGGCAAAGCCAACACAGGCCCGAATAAATGGAAATCCAACTTCCAAACCATCTATGGAAGTCCTGGAACATGATGAATGTGCAATGTGGAAAAGGCTGCTTGAAACCAAGACGAGTGAGTCGGAATAGAGACAGAGAGAAAGAAATACGAAGAAGCAAACCGTTCCGACTAGTCAGAGCTCAAGCTCAAGCGTGACATCCTCCATGGCCAAGGTTCTGACTGACTCTGGAAAGGACATGTTCTCAGCTGAGACACACTGAACATGAACCTTAAAAGCTCTGTGGCTTGTGCTTTCTGCTTTCATGACTCTGACATCCAGGATGTTCCCACTCCAGGCTGACCTACTCACTCACCTTTCCTGTCGCAGTCAATTTGACAAGAGCCTGCTCCCTCGAGACACGTCAACTGCTCCTGAACTGACTAGCAACTCAAAACGTTAAGCATGGGGAACAGTGAAACCGTACACCACTGCTACATTTCTACATGTGCCAGTAGAGTAGGGGTGCAACTGAATAGGAATGCATTGCATGGTGTGAACAGATAACATGCTCTAAATTAGGACACGTCCTCCTTTTAAAAGGTTCGAAATGCGTCCAAGGCGGGATTTTTAAACGTCAAGGAATTCGGCTTTTGCTTTCTACATTTGCCATTCATTTTGTGGGTGTCCGTTCGCCCCATGCTGCCATCCTGCCCCCAGTGTCCTCTTTTTTGAGGACCAACATATGGCCACCCTATCGAAATTCAAAATTCAGAGATCAGAATAGCCGGTATTTGTTTGCTTATTAAAACATGCCAAAATTTTCATTTGGTTGAAAACTGATCTGTGCACCAATGCATATACAGCATCCTTGGTAACTGCTTGGTCAAGTTTTGCTGGTTTAAATGAATGTAAGTGTATTAGAAACTGTCAGAGTCAGGAACCAAGAAATATAGCAACTGTGTAGCATGGACGTAAAAACAATTCCAACACATACCTCTAGCTGAGAACAATCGTGAGCCGAGTTAACGGACCAATCAGAGCTACAATTCACAGACCACTCTGACAGTGTGGTACATTTTGCCCAGTGTTTGCAGGGGTACATGGTAGGGTTCATATTTCATTGAAACTAATCTGGTTTATCCAAATACAGACATTCCAAGGGTTGTTTGGGGCACTTAACAGATAAAAATAGTCTCTGCAATAAAAGCAGTGGAGTGAAAGTAGATGGTGCACTTCACAAAGATCTTGATACGTTCATCAGTATCAGACATTCTCATACACATGAAGTACACACAGGTACACACCTTGCCTGCACATGCACAGAAAACCTGACAGCACAGGAACACCGAAAAGCTCTTACACATCACTGGAGGACTTTTCCTCAACCTCTCTTTCCTCATCCACCCACCAAAACAATACGGTGTTCTTAGCACTAAAACACTCAGCCAAGTGTGCGGTAAGTAAATCACAAATTTTGATTATGTGCTGAGAAATACAAACTTGACCTGTGAACCCATAGCTGGTTAATCTCCCCCCTGAGTTTATTAGTGAGCGTGATGAGAATGATATCTCCCTTACGGCCTCCGTGTACGAGAACAAGGCCGCTTAATTAGTTCCTCAAGGTTACAATTACTACATTTGGAAATTTCCTAATTGTCATTCCTTGAGATGATTCCGTGACGAGCCGACTGGTATTTAAATTTTTAATTAAGGAAACAGATATACAGCTTGATGGATGGAGGAGGAAGAAAGAAAGAGAGATGAATAAGAGCACTTGGTGCACAACAAGGCAGCTCGGTGTACCTAATGAATGCATTATACTGTTTAACGAGCCTAATTTGTATTTAGAGTTCTAAGGATAAATTACCATGAAGGCTCCCAATGCACGGAACAGATTTGAACAGTCAGTTGCAGTAGTTTCCTGACACTAGGGAGTAAACCATGCACTTGGAGAGAGAGGGAGAAAATGGAGGAGGGAGAAAACGTCCGTAATTGCTCTGAAGTGCTTTGTCGTTCAAGTCGTATTACCAGGAACATGACTATGTACATGTGTGTAAGAGGGTTTAGAGAGAAGTGATGACGGGACATAAACGTTCTCATTTCCTCCATTTTCTAATTTTCAAAGTTAATTTTCTTTCCCATTATAGCAAATACCATGATTATCTACGAAAACAGGATTCTCTGCTCCGGGTAGGCTAATGTTTGTAAATTTAGCATGCTTGTCTAATCCCGATCCATTCCACCATGGCAATCACCGTCTAACATTTTAATCTGCACAACGTAGCCACTAAAAGCTGGTACCCTGAAGTCTCCTTAATAGAACGTATCATGAGAAAAACTGATCATAAGTTGTTCTCTTGCAGTGGATGAAGAGGAAATCTTAGTTCTGTAGACAAGAGCTGAAACTGGAGCGTGGTGAAGACAGTGAAGAGAGAAAGTAAACCCACAACGAATGGAGAAGCTCAATCACTACAGGTGACCCTCAGGTATCATCTCCATCATCATTAGGGAGAGTGTGTGTGGACACACGTCAGCACACATTCAGTGTATTTGAAGCAAGAATAGCCACCATATCTGCACACTAACATGCCTTAAACTCATACAGCATGGTGAAAGACAAATGCGCTTAAACACAAACACTGCAGGAATGCAGCATTCATTCAGAGCAGACTGCAACATGCAAACCAAAGAAGGCACTCCAATACTGGAAGGAGGTGATTTTTCACCAGAAAATCAGTTCAGTGTTGGAGAAGTTCATTCTGAGATATACTGATTTAAAAACAAGAACGTGTCCAAAAAAAGCACAAAAAAAAAATCACATCACTTTTTCTAATTTTACCGTAAATGCATCCCTTTATCTATATGGTTTCCACCACCAAAACATTATACAACATTAAAACAACCTATAAATATGCCTAAATAAGAAAACTACCTGCTTGCTATGCATTTTCATTTAACACATCAAAGTTTTCAGTTGATTTTCTCCAAACTTGATTTTCTGTTCAAGATAATTAACTATGGATTTAGAATAATTAGTAAAATGACTTTTTTGATCTTTTTGACCACCTGGGCTCATTTTGTGGTGACACTCCAAATAATGCTAGAAAGATAATACTCGTGTATAAAGGTATTTTGGCCTTTATTCTTGTCCGTGCAGTATACATGCAGTATACATGCGGATTTTTGACTAGCATTGTTTTTTTTTAATTTACATTTGATTTTATGTGATGTAATAATAGTAACATGATTTAACTTGATGAACTGGTATTCATCAGGGATTTAAACTTGACAGACAATAGTGTGTATACCGCACAGACAAGAATAAAGGCTAAAATACCCAAATCCTAAAAACAAATACTGCTAGTATTAATTAACCCTTTTGGTGCGGGAGTCGCCTAAAGTCAACATGTAGGGGTCTGGTGCTACGGCCATGCATACATGTCGACAAAAGTTGACAAAATTAAATAGTTCTATTGTACTCGCTAGGCGGCGACACTCAAGGTAATTTTTAGTAATATACTGTCACTGTTGTGCATCAGAGTACCATCTGGAGCACGTTGTTGATGAGCTATATTACGATACGCAGTAAAAATGCCGCGGAAAGGAAAGTGTAGCAAGGAGGAGGTTCTGAAATTAGTGCTG
This sequence comes from Chrysichthys cranchii, assembly GCA_030068335.1. NCBI lineage: Eukaryota > Metazoa > Chordata > Actinopteri > Siluriformes > Claroteidae > Chrysichthys > Chrysichthys cranchii. Next base: position 18,805,414 of record JAQMCW010000032.1, on the reverse strand, counting down.
GATGATATATCTGACCTGTCTGATGATGATTTTGACGATGCGGAGATGGATAGCGAGAGTGAAACCGAAACTGCAAGGGCTTCTAACAATCTTGAAACTGACACTGCAGGGCCATCTACAAGGGGAAAAACTCATCAAGCTTCCACTCGTTCTGCCGCATCATATACGCATCATGATAACACCACCTCAACAGTTTCTACTGGTGCAAAGTCAAAGCGACGGCCCGAATTTTCACACAAAATATTCAGAACTGGGGGCGAAGTAAAAAAAAATTTTTTTTCAGCACCGAAAGGGTTAATGTATGGGGTTAGTATTCATTCATCTCTAGTAACCGCTTTATTTTGGTAAGGGTTGAGGTGGATCTGCAGCCATACCACAGGGACACTGGGCGCATTGTTTTTAGCAAGTGGGAGGAAACCAGAGGACACAGGGAGAACATGTGAAGGTCCATATTAAACTTTCTCTTTATTACCGTATGTTTATTCATGCTTAGTTCATCAGATCTATGTAGGTGCATGCATTGTAGAAGACAGAGTATATAAACATAGACGCACCGCATATAATGAATTGTATTACTGGAAATAACATATGTATAAAAAGTGTGACATGCTTTAGCACATGTAGCTCTGCCTACACAGAATTACCCTTAGACCTATTCAGGGATGTTTCAGAAATAGTTTATATGCCCAAAGATGCTTAAAAGACACGAAAAAGACATCTTTGTTGTAGTTAATGGCACTTCATTCTGTGGTACACCAAAAAGACTCAGAAAATATAATAACTGTAGCCGTACTGAAGCCGTAATACAAACTTCACAACACAAGCGACTAAAGACATATATTCATCGTCCATGCCACTTTTATCCTGTCGCGGGGGGAATCTGAAGGCGAGAGGTGGAAGACACATAGAGACCGACAACCATTTGCTATGGGCAATTTAGAGTAGTCAATCCACCTAATGTGCATGTCTTTGGACTGTGGGAGGAAACCCACACAAGCACGGGGAGAACATCCAAACTCCATGCAGAAAGGCGTACAGGGTGACCTGGGGATCGAAGCTAGGTCGCCCTTGCTCTACGGTGACAGTGCTACCCACTAAACCACCGTGCTGACCATTCAGGGTCATGGGGTGTGGGTTTGTGTGTGTGTGGGGGGGACAATCTCAACTGACTTCAGGTGAGGGGTGGGGTCCACCGCAGGGCCGACACATACACCCATTCTCACTCACATTCACACCTATGGGCAGTTTTGAGTAGCCAATCCACCTAATGTTCATGTCTTTGGACTGTGGGAGGAATTCGGAGTACCGTGCAGACACAGGAAGAACATACAAACTCCACACAGAGAGGTGCCCAGGTCGACCCGGGGATCGAACTCGGGAACTTCTCTCTGTATTGCGACAGTGCTAACCACAAAGCCACCGTGCCACCCACAACTAAAGCCGTGCAATTTAAATTCAGCCAGACACGCTCAGTACTGGGCAGCTCTGGTCAGTGGGGATGTCACAGCAAAATTACAACATCCCTAAAATGGATTTCAGTCACAAAGAGTCCATAATTTACAGCTTATGTATAATGCAAACCAGAACCAACCAAACAAAACAGCATTGTGTTTCACTCCTGGAATAGGGACTACAGGTACACAAATCCTGCGGTGGATTGGAGACCAACCCAGGGTGCACCCCGCCTCTCACGCGAAGTCAGCTGGGATTGGCTCTAGCCTGATCAAAGTGGAACAGAGGCAAGTTTAAAGGTCTGTCAGGGTCGAAAAAACAAATGCGTTTCAACAGCTCCCTCCTTTGTGTTGGTTGGTGTGTAGGATACTGCGACGAGCCTTCATCACAAGCTGGAGGCTCGGCATTAACAGTAATTAGTAATTTCGCAGCAGTTCAGGGACAAATAAGCTGATCAGAGACACCATACTCAAACTGTAATATGGAATATATTTCCGTCATGAAAAAGTAGCTAATGTATTCTGTGTGTATAGGTGGGTGTTTCCATATGGGAATATAATTAGAGAGATATTTTCACGCGTGTAATTACGTATGTCTGTAAATCTGACCAGAACTAAAACCCAGGGAACACAAAGAAGTGTACAGCATGAGTAAGAACCTCATTGATATGGAGATTAAGCGTCCGCAACCGTGCCTCGGCACAGTGTAATTAACACATCAGATTAGTGCTGCTAAATTTAAACAACAATCTACCTGGGTACTCGGTGGTGGAGGATGCTGGTGCAGGGAAAGATTGTGAGAAAGAGTGAGACAGACAGAGAAACGAATGAGAGAGGGAGTTAATATCAGCATTAAAATATGGAAAGTGCGATGCACGGATTAGACCAGGAATCATTATCCACGGTAAGAACACTCTCTAGAGCTCCAGGAGATGAGAGTGCTGTCGGGGAAATGAATATATTAATTAAATGTTCTTCCTTAGCATAGTCCTGAGCATTAACAGAATATTCGATGTCTTAATATGTCAACTCTGTAATCCGCTATCTAAGTTCCTAAACTGTTTGTTTTTTATGTATAGTCAGAAAGTTTAAATTGATAACAGATACAGCTTTGGTGATAACAAAAAAAAAAAAAAGAGTCGCAAAGCATTTGAATTGTAAGCCGTATTTGGTAGGTCATTTCAACATCATCGCCGATTGCATCATCCACGCAGTGCTACTTCAGCTCTAACATTCGGCCTGAGCAACTTTTTTTATCCGTTGGCTACTTAAAGAGCTGAGCATTTTTGCTTGTAAAGGTTGAAGAATGAGTGGCTGGAACTAGAAAAAGCTGCTGATGGGGTGGGGATCCTCCTTCAGGCCAATGGTACTGATGATCTGACTTGGCTGTTGGAGGCAGGAATGGTCTCAGATGACTGGAATTTTATACTTGAAAAAGTCTGACAAGCACGCCCTCCGAGTTAGGTAGACAGATGAGGGTTGCCTGTGACTGTGGAGGTGATTGTAAAAGCTGACTGCTGATAAAACCGGCTGAAACTGCAACCATGATATAAGATAAGATGTGACAAGGATTAGCTACAAACAAACCCTCTAGTCCACCTGTGGTATTTCACCCTAAAGGCCAGTGCGCACAGGCTGCATGAACGACAGCTTTGTACAACGACAAATTGTACCGTGACGTGCATACCGAGAGTGAATACTTCTGCAGTGTGTTTTAAAAAAAGCAAGACTAATTTCTTTTTTCTTTTCTTTTTTTTTAAGAGAAAAGAAAATGTTGATCCTTAAAAACAAGACATAATCACATGATCTTGAGTTAAAATTATGGGCTTAGCTTCCCACCGGTATACTGACAATACGGTACATCTGCAGTGGGCTTGAACGAGTCTGTGTAATTTTTTTTCTCTCTGCTCCAAAATCGGGTGGATCCAATAATACTGTTTTCTCATCCACTAACTTTTTAACATGTGATGTAAGCCAATTCCAGGGCTCCTCTTGCCCTCTGGACCTGCCACATTGATCCTGATGCTCTAATCCTGCTCTGTTCCTCCTGCTTCTTCATCTTATTGCATTATGACTCACATCTTGCAGCTATGGATAATCCCACACTGATAACCCAAAGGCTTACACTTCCCCCGAACAGTTTATGTAGCACATGTACTTCCTGTAGGTTGGTTTTTTTAACCCAAAGAAGGTTTTGGCAGCAGAATACAACAGTCGACACTGAAATGTTGGACAACGGCTTTGAGGAACTCACCACTATCTTGGTGTCTCGAACAGTATTTTCAGGGATTGTGACCCAGTACTCTTCCTGTTCCCACTGCGGCGGCTGGTTGTGCATGTTGGTGATGATGACAGTGAAGTCCACCGAGCTGCTGCGGTTTCCTCCATCTGTAGCAACGATCTGTTGACTGATCCGTGAGGTCTGAAAGGGGATTAGGACCCGAACCGTGATTAGACTTTATCTAAAGCAAGCCCCAGTTTCTTTAAAGATGGAGAATTGATTTTTAATGAAAGCTGGAGAAACCAGTGAGCATGCTATTTCCATCAGAGCTAGACGACTTTTTTTTTTTTTTAACCAGTGCTAGATTTTAGGGCTTTGTTAAATGATTTTAACAATGACAGAACGAGGAAGAATGAAAGAAATGCCAGCATTATTCGTCAGACGACAGCAAGAGAACTTCAAAAGTACAGCTTGTAGCGCACAGGCCTCGTCTCCATCTATATTTTACCTCTTGATTTGACTTTCAAGAGTGAGGCCTTGTGGAACAAAGGGGGAGTACACTTGTACTACATATTCCACATCATTTCATTCAAATTACCGCTCGATTAATAATAGAGAAGCGCTTCTGAAGTCGAGTCAGCAGGAAAACTTCGCTTAACACACTTTGAAAGACTGGCTCTTTTCAGGTCATGTAGCATGAAAATGTGAGACAGAGAGAGAGAGAGAGAGAGAGACAGGGGGAACAGTGAGAGACACAGACAGCACGAGAGAGAGAACGAGAGAGTAAGAGAGACCGAGTAATAGAAGTTGTTTGTTTGAAGGCAGGTAAACTAAATGTAGGTGACATCTCTTAGCTCCATTCTGTGATCCATTCTGACAAATGTGATGTGCGGAGTTCGGCTGAGTTAATGGAAAAAATGGCCCAGACCTACACATCCATAATGACCTGCGCTGACATCGTCACTCTAGAAGCCGAGAAGAAGGTAGGACGCACCGGTAGGCAAAATTAGACAGAAGGGGGTTTAACGCCTTCAACCTCTCGTCACCTTCCCAACAACTCCTCAAGCCCCGCTCAAATCTCGACAAGTTAAAAGCAAAAAGGTGTTGGATGTGAACTCGGCATTAATAATTCACTGCGTGTAATGCTTCACCTGAGGTACTCCCCTCCCACCCAACCTCTGTCTTATTGTCGGCAGTGATTGGTATGTGTGTGGGTGTGTGAGAGCGGGGATTTGGGTCTCTTTAAAAGCTCTGCCGAATGGGGAGAAAATCCATGATCCACACTCCCGCTCTGACACTCCACAATGCAACTAATTCATCATGGCTGCTGCTGCAGCTTGCCTGGCCAAATCGTGCTGTCAACATCATCTGAGTACAGCCTGTCTCGCTCTCTCAATGTGTGTGCATGTGTGTGTGTGTGTGTGTGTGTGTGTGTGTGTGTGTGTGTGTGTGTGTCCACAGATCCTTCTTAATGTCAGACAGCGAAGCCTGAGGTTTTATATAACCTGCACAGAAATGACAGAGCTAGCCACTGCTAGGCTGAGAAACACAGGGATATGACATTTCTGCACAAGCAAAACAACAAGAACACACTGCACGCACGCATGCACGCACGCACGCACGCACACACACACACAGGGCAGAAACAAAGAAGCGAAACAAAAGAACGTATGAAAAGAACACAGAGCAGAGACAGAAACACTGAGCAAATGAAGGATAGGAGGAAAGCATTGCTCATAAATAAACAGCATCATGCACCGTGTCAAGAGGAAATTGGTGAAAAGTCAGAAACAGCTCCCTGTGAATGTATTTATGCATGAGAGAATGCAATTGTTTCTTCTGCCGGCACGTTTGTATATCTATATATACAGACGTGGCTGAGGTATTTTTCTTGGAACGTGTCATGTTTAGTATGCAAATGCTGACAGAACAAACAAAGAGTGAAATGAGCTACAACCTCTGTGGCGGATATCAAACTGAGAATGTGTTGCTTCCTCAAGCTAAGTAAGAATGCGAGTCCTTCTTCATACGCCGTCTGGGCTTCTTAATCAGTGAGACGAAAAAGGCTGATTAATCTCTCTGTGTTTAGCCAATTTAGATTTGGAGGTGTGCCGTTATCTTGAACACTACTGGCTGTTGGGAAAGTCAGTTGAGTAACTCGACAATCCAACGCCACTTTGACTTTCAGGGTTTTTTTTTTTTGTGGGCTCAGAAAGAAATACATCAAGATATGGAACCAAATCACAGCGAAGAAATTCTATTATTCGGAAAGCAGATTGTGGTATGTAACTTGCACAACGCACCTGGGAAATAGGGTGATTGACGTACACCCATCCTGTGCTGGGGTTGATGCGGAAGTAGGCAGGGGTCTGATGAGTTAAAGAGTATGTGATGGCCGCGTTGGTGCCCTGGTCGTCATCGTGGGCGGCTGCCCGCAGAAAGCTGGTGCCCACGGGGGTGTCCTCTCTCAAGAAGTCTGGCACAGGAAGGGTTAATGTGAGCACAGGTGTCAGTAAACAACAACACCATCTGTCTGAACGCCTGCTCCTGTCACACCCTTACTGCAGCGCAAATGAATGCGTTCCCCAGAAACGTTTCAGCCTCCGTCCTAAATACTTCATGAGCCGGTTCCCATAAGCCCACACTGCTTTTAACATGATGAAAAGGAATTCTGACATCAAACTTATCGGACACATATTTGAGCGCATCGTAAACAAACACCAGTCTGTTAGAAGAGTGGGGGGGGAAAACCCTCTACTCCTCGTTCCCAGTTACTTTAAAGGATTCGAATATTGAATTAAGATGATGTAGGGTTGTTGAGTTGTGGCTACTCAGACCGTCCTTTTTTTTCAAACTACTTTACAGATTTAATATTCGGGTTTAATGCACTCTGTGTAGACTGGAGCGAGTATTTTGAACATGTTATCAGGTCTCTGTGATGTGCAGTAAAAGGGACGAATGTTTAAGTAAAGGTCGACGCCTGAGTGGAGAGTTAATCACCACCTCTCTATACGCTGTGCTGCATACAATGAAAGACAGTCAGGAGTATATGTTTTTTTTCTGTATAAAAAATATACAGTCTGTAAATATGACTCTTGCTTAGCGTTCCGAAAAAAAAACAGCCCTCAAAGACAGGCTACAGCTCTACAGTAAATCCACAGGCAAGCTTTGTGATTAAACCAACATCACAGGGATTTTCAAACAAGGCAGGAATTGAATACGGGACAAAGTCTTCAGAAAACGGCAACTTGAACAGCGTGTGTTGGTAATCAGATAGCACAGCCAGAGTGATTGCTGTCTCTTACACTGATAGCGGCTGTTTTCGAACTTGGGGTCGTTGTCATTTTGGTCCCCGATGAGTACAGTGATCTGACAGATGCCAATGAGCGGCTCCTCGGCCTGATCTGTGGCTGTGACGGACAGTGTGTATTCTCTCTGCCTCTCTCGGTCGAAACTCGCTGCTGTGCTGATCACTCCTACACACCACAACACACCACACAGACACACACACACTGCTCAGCCAGTCTGAAAATGCATTCGAACCACACTCTGTGTTTTAGATTTGGTATTCGAAGGGAAAACGCAGGCTGCTGTGCCTCAAATGACTTAATAATTAATGTACCAATTAAAAGAGTAGTCATACAATTAAGTGGGTTTATCTTTGAGAGGTTTATTACAACTCATTTTGTAATCTAGGAGACACAAAGTTCAAATTCATGCAGTGTAAATCATCATGACACACAGAGTCGGTTACAGGATAGTTCTTCTCCATCAGAAATTCAAAAAGTTTTTAGGGGTCCAAGCTGCTGCAGCCCTATTGTTTTTGGTAAGATTCTTATTTTAGAAACTTTACAGAACTTACAATGATTATTCCTGCTGCTATTTTAACAGGTATCTGGCATTTTCTGCTCTCACACAGCACATAAAAAGCGGCCCTTAAGCCTACCGTAAAACTTAAACCACTTAAAATACACTCATCGCTAAAGTATTTCTCGCAGCAGTTTGGCAGTTTTCACAAAGTGGCTTTGAACTGATTACACTAGTTCTAGTAGGTTTTTCTCATTTTTTTATGTGGAGTGTTTATAGCTAAAAAAATACATGATAAAGTATGAACAATTTTTTTCATTTAGCACACATCTCTGACTTGCCAAGGATGTGACCTAGCGAGAATTGTGTCTTTTTGGATGCAGCGTTACGTTTCCAGATGCCACACCTACCTGTATCTGGGTCAATGGTGAACCCCGGTGAGGCTCCATCTCGCTGCATGATTCCGTACTTGACCTCTCCGTTGACCCCAGTGTCAGCGTCGTGAGCTCGGACGCGCAGGACCAGCGTTCCTGGTGGCTGGTTCTCCAGCACCAGAGTGTTGAAGCTGTAATTATGGCACTGAGAGAGAGAGAACATGGAAGTGTTTCCGCTGGCCACACAGAACTGCTAATTAATAAGGACATATACTTTCTCGCTTCCTGCCCTCCTTTTCCTTTCATCTTTGCCTCCCGTTACTTCTCCTCCTCCTCTACACATTGAGCTTTCATGACCCATTCCAGCACACAACACCCACTAGGGAGAGCATGTAAATGTGGGGCAATTAATCGACTAACTGGATCGATAGCAGGGCTAAAACACTGAACTCGCCCCAGCCTCGTTCAGCAGTTTACACTGTCTTTTAACACACACGTAGAGAGACGAGCACACAACACACAGACTTTAGAGAAGGCACAAAGAGCTTAGTAGGGATTATGGAGTTTAGCTAGGGAAAACATTTTAACTGATAGTCTGGAGCTGTAATCTATTGTACAATTAGACGCAGAGGTAGCTCCTGACTGCAAAACAGTAGGGGGGTTTGTGTGCCGAGAAGAAATAGGAACAGTGGGGGCATTTTTTCACCAAGCAGGCAAATTTTCCATGCTGTGGCCTGCTTCGATTGCTCCACCTGCATGAGCAGCAGCGGGCAAATCCTGGTCAGATGAGCAGAGACAGGCAGCGTGACTGGAGAAGGGCCAATTGTTGCCTCTTGGGCACACTTAGTCCTCCTCTTTCATATGCATCCACAGTGCCGGGGGCTAATTTCTGCCCTGAAATATTCATGGAGAGCAGCAACAGAGCAGAAGCTTGGTCAGTTCTCTGCCGAGCTTACTCTCCCGACACACTACAGAGACTCTGCCCGTTCAGCCGAGCACCACAAACCCTCAGATCTCCTGCTGCCAGCTGTCTTTCTCGCTCCTCATCTCTCCAGTGAACAAATTCTCCAAAAAAGGAGATCTTTCAGTCACTTGTACTCTTCTTATTTACCATTCTGACTCCTCTTTTTAGGTCTTACTAAGGGACACACTAGATTGTAGGAGCTCATTTAATCATTCTGTTGCTCTTTGACTTGTACACCTTCTCATCTGTTACTCTGATCCTTTCCTCATCTTTGCTCTGAAGTAGTGAATATGGGTCAACAGTAAAAAAGAAAAAAAAAAAAAAAAAAAAAAAAGGTAATATGCTTACAGATATTCAACTGAGCTTCAATTGTATGTCACTTTATTTTCCTTGTAAATATTTGATGCCACATTTATGAAGCATTTCTGAATTCTGAACAATTAAGAAGAAAGGCGGGCCTGACATCATGGAATATTTATGCATAGGAACGATCTTCTCTTCTTTACTGATGTCCTTCAAGTTTCCTTTCAACTACAAACTACTTTCAGCCTTTTTACTGTGAAATGCGTGTAAGATTCTTCGCCAAGTGAGTCAAATATCGATGCGTCTTGTGTCTCACCTCCTCAAAGACAGGTTTATTGTTGTTAATGTCATTAATGCCAACGATGACTTGTGCTGAGCTACTGAGGGGCAGCGGGCCACCGGCTGCATTGTCGTCAGTCGCCGTGACGTTGAGGATGTACTGAAGCCCACGCAGTTTAGGAGGAGGACTGCGGCGCAGCCTGATGATGCCTGACACGTGCAAAGCACAGAGCATGTTATTACACTATAAAAAAATGTAAAATAAAAAGCTAGAGAAGTTAGGTGCTCCCTGAGAGAAAAGACATTCTCCTGAGCATCCATTACGACCTAATGCAGACACCTGCTAGTTACCAATAAGTTATTATAGAGAGATGAATAAAGGTGAACACAATAAAGCCACACAAACAAACAGTTCTTATCTGCACAACAGGGAGCTATTGCTAGTAAATTGAATGTGTGGGGTCGTGACAGAAAGCGGCACAAAGAACATTTATTTTCCCCATAAAAGCCAGCAAGATATGGGTGAAAGAAAATCAAAAGGAGGAGGGGGAAAAAAGGTCGCATTTATTACAGGTACAAGAAAAATGTTATCCTCAATACATCTGTTGTAAACATGTCCATTCATCTTATACAGCTTTGACATGAGAGTCTGTAGCACAAGATATTACACTTTGAATAATGGGAACCCCCCTGCGTGGGCTCGTAATTTTACACAGACGCTGTGGGCAGATTGTTTGACTTCTTTAGCTAGCTGTATTAATAGCTAATGCAGAAGGAAGCTGAATACCTGCCAAAAACGTATAAATATTCACATTTGTCCCCTTGTGAAAGCCACTAACCACTTTTTCTAGAAAATCCTTCTCTAGAAAAACTTGGAAAAATATACAACGCCATTCGTGTTTTATTATTAATATCTACCACACCAGGTAATGCTGCACTTCACACTTCCTTCATCACTGATCATTATCTCTGACACATCCACCTTAAACACTATTGTGATGAATAACACCTCTGGTGCGACCGACTAGCAATCCTACCCCACGAGCTCCATATCACCTGCTTGGTTGAAATGAGGATTCACGATGAGCTTAAGATACATGTGCATAAGGCATTCTGGGTTTTATAGTGAGAGAATGTGGGTGGACATAAACACCTTACAAAGAAGCTTAAAAAATGGCGAAATTGTGCCAAAGCACTGAAGCTGAGAGATTTAATACTGTGCTACAGAATACTATGTGACATGAGAAAATAACAATAAACACTCTTATTACACTAGGATTGTTCATTAATGCTTTTGCAGGATATTGTCTCAGCCATGTGACCACAAATCCTCATTCCTGTGAGGCTGTGTGTGTGTGTGTGTGTGTGTGTGTGTGTGTGTGTGTGTGTGTGTGTGTGTGTGTGTGTCTGTATTTGTGAAGAGGTCAAGACCTCCTCTACCTACCTTTCTGGTTGTCCAGCTCAAAGTTACTGTCTTCATTCCCCCCAGTGATGGCATATGTCACCCCGTCCCCGTCTGGGTCCTTGGCATGCACAATGGCCACCAGAGTCTCAGGACCAGCGTCCTCTGACAGGAAGGTCTTATAGCTGCAGACGGCAACAGCGAGAAAGAGAGACATTGAAAGATCAGGCTATGAACATCACAGTCCCACCATCTGTTTCCTCTGAAGCTTGTCCCAGACCCCTGAGAAACAGCCATGCCATCTCTGCTCTAGGCTGCTGACCAGCACAAGTCCCTCTACCTTCTTTATGTTGGATTTATATTGTAACTACACATAAACCCAACCTTTATCTTTACTGAACCTAACCAAAAATGAAAACCCCCAAATTTTTTTGATTGTTTGCACCTGTTTTGTGTTTAGTTTGCATCCACTGCCACATCCTTTGTTCTTTGTGTAGACTGCGAAGTGCTATTCAGTTCTCGGTTAATACCAAGCTGTTTGTTTGTTGTCTTGATTTCTTGGTATTTGACCACAATTTTAGCCTTTGACTTTGCCATAGCTATACACAGACATCTTAAAAGTAAACAGACACCATCATTTTTGAAAAATTTATTTCTAGAAACTTCTTTCTAGCTGCCCTGCCATAGTAGCCAAGTTGATGGAGGTCCATCACAGAAGTACTCTGACTCTCTTGGAGTTGCTCTGCAACATCAAGTGCCCTACAACAGGGATTTTTTTTCAAAAATCCGCTTGTTCAAAAAAAAAAAAAAAACTGTCAGATTGCCCAGGTCCCCCTGAGCAGTATGCTGTTGATTCCTTTCCTCTGCTTTTGAATTGTACAATCACTCTGTAGATTGTGACCAGAGGAATCTCAAGGTTTTGTGCAGTCATTTGCTGGCTAAGTCCACCCTCAGACTGTCCCACAATACGCCCTTTTTGAAAATCAGACAACTCTTCTGCTCTTTTATTTGCGACATGGCTAGTTGCTATAGACAATTAATATACTGTAATCTGAAATGAAAAATAAGAATATATTAACAAGTTTGAAGCACCAGGTGGTGTCCACTTAGAAAAATGGTGCAATGAAGGGTGGCTATTTATATTCGTGATGTCTGTGTAGCCTAAGATTCCTGTTTCCCAAGTGTTTGACCTGTGCCGGGTTTGTCTTTGCCTTTTGCCTTACATTTTGGACTTCACTTGCCTGCCTGCTTCAATAAAGTTTTCCTGCTTTTACGTCCACTGCCTGCCTGCTTACCTGACATACTTCTAAAAATTTAAATATCAATGTGCATACCATTTATATAATCATGAAAATGTCACTGCTCTGAGGTATTTCTACACCTTCCATTTTTATAAAGATAATGTGAGGAGCTGATATAATGATAAAACAACCCAAGTCCATTTTGGTTGTTATGGTCTAGTCCACTGAAGACTATCCATCATTTTGGGTGCAGACACCACCCCAGGATGTGGTTCCAGGGGTGAGTGATAGTAACTCTTATTCTTAGACAGGGTATACATTTTGTACCTTTCACAGGGGTCTTTAAGTTCACTGTCTCACATCTCCCCTCAGATCTGTGCACGAAGGGTCCCAGTGAAATAAACCTGGTGTTCACCAAAGTACACAAGTCCCATCACCAAGACAAGCTTTCAGTCCATGAAGGGGACAAACCAAGCCCCAAACAAAAAAAAAAAAATGACAAAAATAAATCTGCCTCACCGACATGTTGCGATGTTATACTTTACTTTTTGGTTTGCATTATGATCACAGAAACAAGCTTCACATTGACTCACAACACCCATCAGGCAACTCTGTTATTTATCCTCCTCCACTGACACTGAAATGCAGATCTGGTGAATCAGCAGCTCCTCTCTGTTGCTGTCATTCCACTGAATCTGTCTGAACGACTGCTTCTCATTGTAGCTACTCTCAGGAAATGCATGCCCCATCAAGTTTGATGCCAGCCTGCCTGCTGCTGCCTACTGGGTCCCACCCCATATCTGAAAGCATCTCTAAACTCAAAGACATGTGCAGAATGCATGTTAACAATTTCAGATAGGGAACATTTAACACAGTGCTGTAGAATTCTCAAATCGGATTGGTCAGAAGGTGTTGATTAAGTTTCTACAACCATATGTCCTAGAGCGAAGTTGTAGCTGCAAGGCTTATTTAGCATTTTTGGAAGGAGTCTCCAGTGCTCCAGTGTCCAGTGCTGTCTGATATTCGGAGGAACAGCTCTACAACCGAGGGCAGGGGTAGGGCAAGGGGTAGGGCAGGGGGTAGCTCAGTG